>PVKM010000510.1:0-106554 GCA_004027735.1 Carollia perspicillata | reverse complement strand
AAAAAAAAAAAAAAGGAAAATGCAGCACAGATTCTTTCATTGCTTTTCACGAATGAAGACACCATGTTCCAGAAACTCCCTGTGGCAGTCTGGATCTAATCAGGAGAAAAATTCCACCCAATTGTCCCCACATCCATAGCCTAGGTTGCAAATTGCAGGAAGCCTCTTCCTCCTGAAGTGTCTCTCCAGCACCCTCTACTGAGAAAACAGAACCTCATACACAGGACGACACCTGAGAAGGAACTTGGGCAGACAACGAACGGTGTGTGCTATCTGTGCCTTCTGATCCCATTGGTCAGAACATGAATGACAGAAACCTAGAGACCATTTCCCCTAAAAAAATAAGAAAAATAGTTTCTGAAACAAAATAATATAGCAAAAGCATCTTGAAATGATAGCAGAATTTTATAACATTTAAGTAACGGAGTTAGAAGTCTGTGTAACTTTTTCATGAGGTAAAAATTACCACTGTCTAGAAACGGAAGTCTTCTTATAGAAAGGGAAAACATTAATCTAGCTGCAAAGCTGCTGTAGGCAGCTAGATAGTAATAAAGGAAGAAAGCAAAGGGAATCAGACTTTCATAAATTGGGGAACACAAGCCTGCTTGTTTCACCAGGAAGTTACAGCTTCACACACTACAGGAGATGTCAACCTTGCCCCACAAAAGACTGGCTTTTCAATTTCTCTCGCCCGCTCACCCAGACGAGGTGGGGAAGTTAGCACATGTGCAGTACAAGTCAAAATGGCACAGGGGGGAGTGTTTCAATGAGGCATAAGCAATAGGAGCCAAAAAGGCAACCATAGAGGCTTGTCAATCTAGCCTGGGAGAACAAGGAATTGTTTGGGAGGTGGACCCATCGGAAGCCCATGAAAGCTTAGAAAGTTGATTGATTGTTCTACAAAATGCCCAGTCCATTCCAAGCCTGAGATAATACAACCCAGTTAATGAAGGTTGGTCTCTCTCTCCTCCCTCTCTCTCTCTCTCTCTCTCTCTCTCTCTCTCTCTCTCTCACACACACACACACACACACACATGCATATCCCATTCATTTTCACATTCTTCCCACATTATCCATATGGGTCTAGCAACCACACAAACTCCAAATGCAGGATTCAGGCAGGAGCCTGGGAACAGCCGCTGCTGGCAGGGAACAATGCTAAGCGACTGAGATGAGGTACTGAAACAGCTAATGGCAGGACAATGAAGGACACTGGCCTTTGTTTCGGCCTTGATGAAGACATGTTTGGAGTTTTTCCATGTCAGGACCGATGGAGTTGGGACACAGGGGAAGCCTTCTATTTCCACCCAAATAAATCTTTCCACACCACAGTCTCCTGTGCATGGGTCTGTGAAATGTTTTGCTTACAATCCCGTGAAAGAACCCCACCTTCACCAGCAACAGCTTGATATGAAAAGAAAATTGGAGAAAACTTTAAGTAACCTATCAATAAAAATTTCTCTAATCCTCCCTCACAGAATCCTTCTGAACTATTTCATTACTTAATCACCATCACCCTAGCTCTCTGAAGCACCTAGCTTTTTCATTTATTACTTGTTGATCTCCCCTGCTCTGTTGCATGTCACCTATGCACCTGTCTTGGATAAACACATCTTCATTTTCCTTGCCATGCTTCCTCTTCCATATGGAGGGGAAACAGAGTGTTTCCCATTCAAAAAAATGCCTCTTTGGAGATACTGTAATGGGTTGGAGAGCAACGGCTCCCCCAAAATTCCCCACAGCCCATGGTTGGGGATTGGGGGTGGGGGAAGTGGATGATAGGCTTAAAATACTTTTCATATCTATGGCAAGCAGATGGTTAGCTAATAGCCGTGCTACCTCCTGAGGGTGAAAGTTGCATATGTGATTTCAGAATGTATGGTGAGAAAGCTGGGGGTTTGTACAGCACCAGTGCAAGAGGGAGGGAGGTGGTTCCACCTGCACCACTGAGTCACTCTTGCCCAGACTAAAGGTGGCAGCCAAGAGAACGCAAACAATATGGGAAACTGGCATATGTAGCTCATTGTGGGAGGAGTCCGATATGAGGTCATGTAGGAGTTCTGGGTAAGGATTTAAACTAAGGGTGGGCAGAGAGAGGGGGCTGGTCCACCATGAGGACTAAGAGAGTAGGTAGCAGCTGTGCTGGTCATAGTAAAAAGGGCAGCCATGTGAGGGAGATTCAGCCATGCTGCCAGTAGTGAGACAGGACGAGAGAATTTTCTGGTCTCTTGGGATGGGACATAAGGACAGGCCGCTCTGCTGGGACCTGTGCTTTTTCCAGATTTCACCATGATCCAGTGCGACACAGTGTGTGCTTTCCTGGACTATTACATGGAGGCCGGGGACAATGTACCCCAGATCCTGAAGATGAGAGTTATAGCGAGAAGATGGCAACTTTGAGGCCAAGGAGTGTACTTTCCAGAGGGACTGGAGAACTGTTTGTGCAGGGGCCTTCAGATAAGGATATGGGGAACTATTGGGCTTGGCTTTGGCTTAGCCTTTTAGGGAGAAAGGGAAGTGCTGGGTCTTGAGAACAGCAGGGCTCTGAGCAAAGGTACTCTCAGCCCCACCAAGGTTGGAATCTTGTAAATAAAAACCTGTTTTTCTCAACACTGATTGTTGGGCCATGCACCAAGGTGCCAAGTGAATGGGCCTGTTTGTTTGGTTACAATACTGATTATTTTAGAGTGGTCATTTTAAGAAGCAGCAGATATAGTAGAAGTTCAGCAAATCAAACAGAAGTTTCCCATTTAAAAGGACATTTACATTTGTAAGGGAAATCTCCATTTGTAAGGGTATCTCTCTCACTATACCTTGCTTGTCTTCCCTATGAAAAGAGAAAGCAAAAATCTTACCCTTGTTTACTATGCTTTTTCTGGCAACCTCCCATAACTGACCCCCCCCACCCTGCCCAATATCTACTTTTGTCTTCAGCTGAATGTGATATTTAAGGTAATGGCTTCCACCATTTTAGCAAGTTACTCAGCTTTTCTGGGTGTCTTCATGGGTATAGGAAGTATACCAGTTATTAAATTTCAATTTGATTTTCTCCTCCTAAATCTGTCTTATGTCAATCTGATAATTAGACCAGTCAAAAATCTTTGAAGTGTAGAGGAAATTTTTTCTCCTAGACAATATGATAAATTCACATTAACCACCTGCACATTTATAGCCATACCTTCTATCCCCATCTGAAAGGAGTTACACCAAAGGCAAATTGATAGTATCAATGTTAGAACACCCAAACCTATAGAGCATTTATAAGAGTTTATTTGAACCAAAATTGATGACAATTGCTAGGAAGCAAGATCTCAAAGCTCCACAATATAACAGTCTTGCATTTTCTTTTATGCATTTGAAATTAAGGAAGGAACAAGGAAAATTACATGAGGGTGAAAGAGACAAGGCAGGGATTGGATTGTAGCATAGTTAACATGATTATGTGCCCTCTTGAGGGTGGTTATTTTAAAGGTGTGTTAAACTAAAGCACCAGAACAACATGAAGCTGGAAAGCCTGTGTCCATGCTGCCTGTCACTACCGGAACCAGTAAGCAGAGACAGGGACTGAATCTTTATGGGTGCGTTATTCAAATGGCTAGCAATCTGAGAAGACTTCTACCAGACTGTCTCAAATTCCATTTTTAACTAACCCTTTTTATAAGGAAAAGTGTAGGTAAGGGGTTTGGAATTCAGGGGGAAAGTTAATCAGATAAAACCTGTAGCAGAGTCCCAGGCAGTGGTGTCTCACCCTGGAGTGCAATGGCTCAGATACCATCTTGATTGCATGCAGTCCTCCTGAGGCACAAAAGTGAAACTGCTTATGGTCTCCAGGAGTCAACATGGGCCATACCTTTAGCTCCTGGAGCAATAGCTTTTGACATGCAATGATTACTAAGTTTATTAGCTACTATCTAAACTAAAATTTTCCAACTCTTGAGTCCCTCATCAAATGGACAGAGGTTACTTAAGGCAAAGATAAGGCTCTTATTAAAGAGGTTATATGCCTAGGTCTTGACTATCCACCATGGCCTGCTCAGTTAGGAACATATGATGAAATCACCTTGTGAAGTTACTTTCTGTAGAACCCCTTTTTCTACAAAATGGTGAGGGTGTTGTTGTTTACAAAAAGTATTATCTTAAAATAATAATATCCCTTAATCTGAAATATTAATTGAAAACATTATTTAGTGAGTAATTATTTAGTGAATAATGAAAACATTATTTAGTGCCTTTAAAAAGAAATAAATGTATGGAAATGTTGTCTATAGAAATTAGGCTCTTCCACAGGTCACAAGGAACTCCAAGGACCCATGCATGAGAGATTGTAGTATAGTATAGTTTATCTGGGTAGAAATAGATCTGCCCCCTGGGTTTTCAATATACCATCTCTTTCTGTCACACCATGGAAAAGTCCAACCTTGTCCTCAGCAAGGCCAAAACAAAAGACAGTGTCCAGAGTTTTTGCTTCATATTAAGTACATTCCAGTCCAGCATCCACTTAGTTCAGTCCATTTCAGGCTCCTCCTGCAGCCTGCATGTGGAGCCTGCACAGCCATGGGCCAAGCAGCTGCTAGGGCCACATGGCCAAGGAAAGAACAGGTGCACCATGCAAGGGAGTTACCAGGTGGGCAAGAGAGAGTTCTTTGTTCCTTTGGCATTATATTAGCTAGGATTTGGGATGGACCAGGTGCCTTTTTAAAAGAACTAATCAACTAACCAAACTTTCACAGGCTCTGGATGGGTTCATGCCGATTAGTTAGACTGACAGGCCTCTCTGGTCCAACACCTTCCCATGCACCCCCCAACAATCTGGTAGTGAAGTAGGGGAGAGGGAGGAGTGTTAATCCCCTTGGCAGAGCGCAATGCTGTAATCCCCAGGAGTGTGAAAAGCTGTAGCTTCCTGGTGAAGCAAACAGGCTCCTGCTTCCCAGTTTATTAAGCTCAATGTCTAACTCCCTTCCCTCCCCTTACCCAGCTAAATACTGAGGGTAACAGAACAGACACTGTATTCTACATACAATTTCATTCTTAAAAAATATTTTAATTTCATATACTATCACTTTCAAAGGGATAAAATCAACCTTACATAAAAAATTTTAAGTTGCTTTTCCTGCTAAACAATTATCTCCTGTCAACTTAACCAAAAGTCACCTACAACACATAATGTTTCACCTGATGGGAATAACCCCTTAGAGACAGTTATAAAAATCCTCCACTGAGAGTCATATTTCTGGTTAAAATATAACAAAGTTTTAGTAGCAGTCCAGTGAGTGTCATTTACATAAAGGTTGATGTGGATATTGCTGTTAGGATCATGCAAACACTGCCAAGACCTTCCTGAAAAACAATATAGCATTTATATTTCAGTGATTATACCTACATTTGGGGGGGTGTATTTATGCATAAATTTGGCTATGAATATTGAATTGAGTATATGCAACACTACAAAGCTTAGCAATTAAGTTATATTTGAATGGGTTACTTAGTATTCAGACCTCACATGATGCATAACTAAAATGTATAGGAAGCTCTAAATAAAATTGGCCTCAGAGATTTTACATTGGAGCACACAGGAAGTTGTAAATGCACCCTAGAACTGTTTTAGAATCAGCATATCATTTTGTTTACCATAGAAGGAGATGAGGGTCAGACTTAGACTGAGAGATGAAAGGGAAACCTTCCTTGGTTCATCCTTTCAAGGAACCACCTCCTTCCCTTAGGCTTTCATTTATATGCCCTGTCTGGGAAGCGCCCAGTTCTAAAATTTTCCTCCATTTTCCTCCTAAGAGTCAAGAACTCCAACATAGCCTTTCTCAACCAGATATTGAAAGGACACAAACACATGTGTGTTGGGAGTGTGGGGCAGTACTGTCTGCTTTAAGGTAATCATATAGCCTTTGTCATATAGCTGAGTGGTTAAAAACAGAAGCTATGTGACTCTCTGGATTCAAACTCCTGTTTCATTGGGTGTTAGCTGTCCATCCTTAACAATATACTTGAACTTCTTTGTGTTTTAGTTTGCTCTTCTGTATAATGCAGATAAAAATCATACCTACTTGACGTGGTTGTTCTTAGATTAAATGATTAAATGCACATGAAGCCCTTAGAATAATGCCTGGGACAAAGTAAGTGCATGTCAAGTCAATGCAGAAGGTTTTTTCGAAATCAAGGGATAAAACAATTCCTTAAAATATACATAAGGTTTAAATAATGTGAGTGTAAATAATTTATGGATATAAAGCTTTCACTAATTTTGACTAGTAGAAAAAATACTCAATTAAATGATCGAAACACTGATTTATATATTATATTAAGAAAATTGTAAATTACACATAATTATGTGTAGTTTAAGCATGTGTTTCTATAAAATTCTAAATTAAATTTTTGTGAATTGTAAAATTCAATTAATATTTATTAAACACTACCATGTGTAAAGTTGTTCCAGTTATCTATTATTGTGGAAAAACCTCCCCAACACTTAGTGACACAAAACAATAGCTATTTTGCTCATTATATTGAGGATCAGGAATTCAGGCTGAACCCAGGGGTAGTAGTTTGTCTCTGCTTTATAACAACTGGGGTCTTAGTTGGGCTGAATAGTTGGGACATTTCAACTAAATAATTAGAGAGCCTCATTTCTGGCTGGCAGCTGAGTTTTCCGAAACTTCTTAAAACATCTGCCAAAGCTGCAATGTTCAGTAGGGCTTTGCCACTCCAGGGCTGTTCCCTGCACTGGGATGGCTGGATCAGCAGGCTATCCAGCCATCTCTTGATTTAAGTAACCTCTCCATGTGGCCGGCTTGGGTTTCCTTATAGCATGGCCATCTCAGTTCTTAAACATTTCATATGACAGTTCAGGGGTCCAAGAGCAAGTATAACAAGAATCTCAACTGGAAGTTGCAAGGTTTTTAATGACTTATCCTCAGAAGCCCCAGAATATCACTTTTGTAACATTATATCAGTAGTAAATCACTGAAGCAATCTTAAAACCAAGGGTAGGAAAACTAGACACCACTTCTCAGTGGGATAATTAGCAAATAATTTTTGTCCTTTAAACTATCTCTTAAATCAGTAAGTCACTGGCTTTATAATTTTTTCTAGCTATTGCCCTTGACCATGAACTTCTCAAAACAATTATTTACCCAGGCTGTGTCCACTCACTCGTTAACTGCTTTTAATCTGGCATTAGCTCCCATTACTTTGCTTAAACTCTTTTTGCAAAAGCCATTTATGATCTCCATGATAGCAAATATAATGGAAAATTTTCAGTATCCTTTTTCTTGATTTCTAAAGGGTTTTGACACAACTGAACACTTTTAATAAATCCTCTCTCGCCTAGGCTTTTTGACAACACACTCTCCAGTTTTCCTCCTGTCTCTCTGGTTGTTTCTTCTTTGGTCCTTCCCTTTTTGCCACCCATGTTCCTCTTCCTCATCGTCTTCACATTTTCCACACACACCATATCAATTGTTATCTTTAACTAGTAATGAAATTCATTCATCTATCTTTATTTCTACTGTTACTTAGTCAGTTATACCTGATCCCTTACCTGATCCCTTGCAGTAACATCCTAATTGGTCTTTACCTACACCCTCTTTCCCCGTCTAATCTGTGATTCAAATAAAAACATGAACAATGATTTAAAGATTGTAATTCCTCGGGTTATTTTCCAATAGATTTAAAATGAAACTTAAAATTTTACAAAGTCCTCCCTCACCAACTTTTATGCCATTTTCCCCTTTGCTGCCCTCCCTTTCCAGTTCCTTAGCCCACAATGCTTTTTCTGCCTTAAGACCTGTCTCAACTCCCAAACTCTTTTTATGAGGCTAGGCTCATCCTAAAGTCCAAACCAGATACAGACACACAAAGAAAGGAAAACTACAGAACAATATCACTGATGAACATAGATGTTCAAATCCTCAACAAAATATTGGCACATCATCTCCATCGATACATTAAAAAGGCTGTACACCATGATCAAGTGGGACTCATCCCTGGGATGCAAGAATGGCACAATACTCACAAAGCAACAAACATAATACATCACATAAACGAAAGGAAAGACAAAAATCACATGATCATATCAAAAGATGCTGAAAAAGTATAAACCACAGCATCCATTTATGATAAAACACTCAGCAAAGTGGAAGTAGAGGGAGCATTCCTCAACATAATAAAGGCCATATATGAGAGACCTACAGCCAACATCATATTAAGATTAGGAACAAGATGAGGGTGTCCACTTTCACCACTTCTATTCAACATCGTATTAGAAGTTAGCCACAACAGTCAGACAAGAAAAAGAAATAAAAGGCATCCAAATTGGAAAGCAAGAAGTAAAAATGTCATTGTTTGCAGATGATATTATAGTGTACATGGAAAATCCTACAGACTTTACCAAAAAACTACGTGACTTAATAAGTGAATTTGCCAAAATAGCGGGATGTAAAGTCGATATGCAGAAATTGAAGGTATTTTTTTGTACACCAACAATGAGGTATCAGAAATAGAAATCAGGGGTAAAATCCCATTTGCTATAGCAACAAGAAAAATAAAGTACCTAGGGATAAACCTAACCAAGGAGGTCAAAGACCTGTACTCAGGAAACTATGGAACACTGAAGAAGGAAATTAAGGAAGACACAAATAAATGGAAGCACATACTGTGTTCATGGATTGGAAGAATTAACACCATCAAAATGTCCATACTACCCAAAGCAATCTATAGATTCAATGCAATCCCTATCAAAATACCAATGACATATTCCATAGTTATAGAATATTTCAAAATTTTATATAGAGCCATAAACAACCGTGAGTAGCCACAGCAATTTTGAGAAAGAACAACAAAGTAGGCAGGATCACCATACTAAACATCAAACTATATCATAAGGCTACTGTAATAAAAACAGTCTGGTACTGGCATAAGAACAAACACATAGATTGATAAAACACAATAGAGATCCCAGAAACAAAACCATGTCTCTATGGTCAATTAATATTCAACAAAGGGGGCAGGGGCATAAAATGAGGTAAAAATACCCTTTTCAACAAATTGTGTTGGGAGATCTGGACAGCTACATCCAAAAAAATGAAACTTAATGACCAACTTGCATCACACACAAAAATAACCACAAGATGGATAAAAGATTTAAGTATAAGTCGTGACCCCATAAAAGTCCTAGAGGAGAATATAGGCAGGAAATATTCAGTTATTCCACCCTGCAATATTTTCAGTGATATGTCCCCTAGAGCGAGGGACATAAAGGAAAGAATAAACAAATACGACTTCTTCAAAATAAAAAGCTTCTGCATGGCTAAAGAAAACATCAACAAAATGAAAAGGGAACCAAATGTATGGGAAAATATATTTGCCAATGACACCTTGGACAAGGGTTTGATCTCCAAAATATATAAAGAACTCATACAACTCCGCACTAGGAAGATAAACAATCCAATGAAAAAATGGGAAAAGGACCTGAATAGACACTTTTCCAAGGAGGGCATACTGAGGGCCCGGAGACATAAGAAAGGATGCTCAGCATCACTAGCCATCAGAGAGATGCAAATTAAAACCACAATGAGATACCACTTCACACCAGTCAGAATGGCCATCACAACCAAATCAACAAATAATAAGTGATGGCGAGGTTGTGGAGAAAAGGGAACCCTAGTACACTATTGGTGGGTGCAGCCACTGTGCAAAACAGTATGGAATTTCCTCAGAAAACTAAAAATGGAACTGCCTTTTGACCTAGCAATTTCACTACTGGGGTTATACCCTCAGAACCCTGAAACACCAATTCAAAACAACCTATGCCCCTGGATGTTCATAGCAGTACAATTTACAATAGCCAAGTGCTGGAAACAGCCTAAGAGCCCATCAGTAAATAAATAGATAAAAAAAACTGTGGTACATTTACACAGTGGAATACTACACAGGTGAAAGAAAGAAGGAGCTCCTACCCTTCTGACAGCACAGATGGAACTGGAGAGCATTATGCTAAGTGAAATAAGCCAGGTGGTGAAAGACAAATATCATATGATATCACCTATAAGTGGAACCTAATCAAAAAATGAACAAGTGAGCAAAATAGAACCAGAGACATGGAAATAAAGAACAAACTGACAATGACCAAAGGGGAGGGGGAGGGGATAATGGGGAAAGAAGAGGAAGGGTCAACTCAAGGAACGTGTATACAGGACCCAAGGACAAAGACAACAGTGTGGGACAGGATTGAATGTGGGAGATGGGTGGTGGGTAGGGTAGGGGAGAGTAATGACGACAACTGTAATTGAAAAACAATTTAAAAAAAGAAAAAATAATAACAATAAAAAATCCATCTCGATACTCATCTCTCCAGATAGAAAATGTGTTTCTTCTCTTCCTCCCTCACACTTACTGTACCTAAAGTCTCAACTTAAAAATTATGGAATCAGAGACAATTCCACTCACCCATACACCTAAATTAGGTTTCCCCTTAATTCTTTCTGCCAGAAAATTATCATTTCTCTTCACAAAATGATATATTACTAATTATAATTATATATTTACTTGTTTATGTTTTCTTATGTTGTCTCCAGTAGGTAGTATATAACTATAATGAGGGCAGGACTAATATTTTTTTCTTTCACTATTTTTAGTATAATGGCGATAGACTTTTCTTCTGGAGTCAGACTATCTGATGTAAATCTGTATTTAGAACTAGCTGTGACTTTGGGTAAGTTATTTAATGTCTTAAGCTTCAGTCCCCTTATCACAAAAATGTGGACAATAATAGTACCTACCTAAGAGGGTTGTGGTAAAGACTTAATGAAATGATGCATGTTAAGAGCTTAGCAAATGGTCTGGCATGTAGCAGCTGGTCAACATATATTTCCCATTGGTATTTACATTATTATTGTCTCCTGCACAGTGCCAGGGACATAGTTGGTGCTCAGTAAGTTTTTCATGACTGAATGAATGAATGGCAAAAGTCAAGCATCACTCTAGAGAAAGGCAATATATTTCTATGAGATGTTCTGTATTTTATATACATTTTATATATTTTAAAAGATATATTTTGAAGGATAAAGTAGTATGTGAAATAACTAAAAAAATTATTATCTTCAATATAAGGCCAAATATTTCTCTTGCCTTAGTGCCAGCTTCGTATAATAATAAAATGTCTTAATAGATCATACAAAAGTTAATTCCAATTAGTTCAAGTGAATGGTTACACATTTTGAATTAATGACATTCTGATTAATGAGTTTTTTTCTGTACTTATGGTTTATTCTAAACTACAAGTAAAATTATACATGCTGATAAATCATTAAATTTCTTTCACAGGAGCATTTTTAAAATGAGATCATTGAATAAAATTTCTCATGAATAAGAGTATATTCATAGTACTATATACTATAAGAAAAAAATTGACCTTTGAAATTAAAATAAAAAGTAACCACTTTAAGAGTGAAAAGGCGAAGGAAGAATAAGGGTTTTGTTCCTTCATGACATAATTAGTGTTATCAATTTAAAATATAATTTGGTTTGAGCTTTAATATTTTTAAAAAATTATAGATAATAATCAGGCAAGATTCATAGGGACAAATATAACAATACTCCATTTTTAAAAAAACAATAAAAACTACTGATACTCATACAATATTCCTTAAAAATAATAACTTGAATCTCATTAAAATTAGTTTGTTTTACATTATAATCATGTGTAACACCCATTATAATAAACATCTTCCAGTAATCCTTAATTTTCCAACTCTCAAAATTTTTAATACCTTTTGTCCTTTTCACTTAACATCATGTTTCCTATGAGAAAATAGAAATGGAAACTCACTCAATTTTAGCTCAACAATTTAAACATTTTCAAATTAATTATTCATCCATTGCTAGGCAGAAAAAGATTAGATTTCTATTTAGGGTTAAATTCAGAAACTGATTTGCTCAGTTTTTTAGTAATTCAATTTCATAATTTCTTTCAGAATGAAACTTTCATTAACATTCCCAAAAGACATATTCATGGGATTGAATCACGTGTGTGCATTTCAATGTGTCTTATGTGGAGTTCTGTTAAATTATAATGGTTTAATTTGTATAATTAACTATAATCTGTCCAATATTTTTACAAAAAGTTCTTGCTATGAGAGTTTTTTAGTAACAGTCATAAGAACACAATGTGTACCTGGGGTTGGGGCATTGTTACTAAGGAAATCTTAAAGAAGACCCACTAATTTTTTAGGGAAGGTTTTCTTAAGAAAGTAATAGTTTCTAATTCACTGTTGTTGTTTTCTTCTCTTAAACCATAGAAAATTATGACAATCCAAGGTTTTATTCTCATGTTTCTCCATGAAAATATCTAAGAATGGTAAATGTTTTTATCTCATTACAGTCCCTTGGCCAACATGTATGCAATGTAATGACATTATAAAAATAGTTGCATAAAAATATTGGTGATTTTGCTGACTCAAAATTTACCAAATATGTTTCTGTATGCAATTTGCTAAATATCATCTTAAGTTAATTTTACTGTGATTCTTCAAAAAGTATTAATTCTTGCATTTTTAACTCTCATTTAATCAGCCATTCTGGGCTTGGAAATAGAATTTATTTTGCTTTTCTGCTACAATTTTTTTTTTAATTTAAATCAACTTAAAAGAGACAGGAGGGTACCTACACACCCAATAGGAAGAACATTTCCATTTGGTCTATCTTGTATACAGGACTGAGTTGCGACCCACAAACTCACTGTCCCATTGCTGACATTACACACACGGCAGGAAAGATTGCTAAGATGCCACCCCCTCCACCAAGATTTCTCCACCTAATCCCCAGAGGCTGTGATATGATATCACTTCTGTGATTATGTTATGCTGTGACACAGTTGTAAAATGGGGAGATTATCCAGGTGGGCATGATCTGATCACATGAGCCCATGAAAGCAGAGAGCTTTCTCCAGATAATGGCAGAAGAGGGAGTCGGAGAGATCTGAAATGTGAGAATGATTTGCTGCTGTGAGGATGGAAGGAGCCACCTAACAAAGAATGAAGACAGCCTTCAGGCAATAAGAGTAGCCGTCCACTGATGACCAATAAGGAAGTAGTGACATGGCTGTTACAACTGCGAGGAACTCACTTCTGCCAATAGCAGGAGTCATGGGGAAACACTGAGTTTCAGGTAAGAACAAAAGTAGGCAATGCCCTCCAGTCAGCCTTGTGAGGTACTGAGCAGAAACCCAGCTACCCCATCCTGGACTTACGACTCACAGAAATGTGAGTAAAAATGGGTTTTGTTTTAAACTGCTAAGTTATGGTAATTTGTTATATAGTAATAGAAAACTAATACAGCAGGGAACAATCCTAGCATCCACTGAATGAGCCACTGAACCTACATTATTATTTAGATCTCAAGCAAAGTTCTTAAATTTGTCTTATGTTGATATCCAAACCACTAAGCCAACATGCACATTAACACAATTGTAAATTACATTAGTCTTTTACGTTCCTTTTCAAAACAAAAATGTTACCATTATTTGAAAGAGCAAATTTTGAACAAAATTTTCATCATTACATTCTAACAAAACAATCTACAAATAATATACTTGAAGGCTGAGGAAACACTGATTGAAGCTACTTTCTTACAAGGGAGATTGCATTTGCACCCCAGATAGACCCATATTTGGCATCGTTTTTTATAGTTTGATAATACTGCTTGTCAGCAGCAGTATATATTCTTGTTCTAAAATGCACTCCTATCGTCTAAAATATTATTCATGATTACCCACATATGCCTGCCACACATCTGTTTTTAGCTTTTCTATTCCCTACTCCTAGATCTCACTCTAGCTTTTCAATGCATTGGTTTCTAAAAATTTCATCAACCGCAAATTAACCAGCCTGCCACCCCCTCCTTCCATTTCCAAATGATTATGCACACCTGAAGGCTTTTCAACATCACAGTACTTCTCTGCTTGCCTGGCATTTCTTTTAAGACTACGTTCAATAATCCCAACATCTTAAAACAATTTAATAAATAGACATGGATGTGAATGTCCTATTAGCAGAGGAATTGAAAGAAATTAACAATTGATTTAATATGGAGAACGAATAGAGAGAGAAAGTAAAACTAACAGCAAGAGTAGCTGACTTGAAGAAAGACGAAGCCAGTAACAACAAGGAAATACAGAAAAAGTAAATCCAAGAGGAAATATAATTGATTTTTGATATATTGACATATTTATTCAAATACTAAGAGAGATTTGTACCACAAAATTTAAAATGTAACCTTATTTTACAATGTTAGACTACATCCTAATTTCTCTTGAATTTTGGATTCTCCAACACTTTATTATTAGGTAAACCTGTATTATTCTTTATACCTTGAAACTTATTTTTGTTTGTACATAATAAACTATTCTTAACGTGAGTATAGGCCCATATTCTCATTTAAGAAATTATTTTCTATGATGTTTCTCTCTGTAATTCAGGGAGTAACAATTTTCTTTAGGGAATATTCTTTCAAACATTATAGCTAGTTTGCTATTATAACCAAGCAAGGAGATTTTACTTCCAAGTATAACCACAAACCCAGCTACTTTCCTCTGTAAACTATTGTTCCAACATATTTCAGCCTGAAATTTTCCAGCTGTGCTCAAGGGCTTCTCGCAACCACATGGAAACTATTTCTTGGGGCTTATTTTTAATTATAGCCTTTACTCTCCTTTGGTTCTTCAGATATTTCTGCTCCCAAGGTTACATGATGCTCCAGAGACATAATATTTGTGACACCACCACTGTATGATATTCTGTAATAATGAATGTCATAGGACAGATGGAAGCATTACCACAGAATTTGGATGTGTTTTTGTAGTTTATTCAGAAAGATGTCCATACTACCATTAATGTGTGTGCTTTGAAGTCATCGGAGGTTATTTATCCAGTTAGATGCCTCTAAATATACCACACAACGAGGATCCCACAAAATGTCATGCTAAGCATGATCCATACCCTTAATGACAGAAGTGGTAACATACATTACACAACTAAAGGACATTGTGTAACAAGTCTGTCTTGAGAAGCAACCTTCTCAAGGCTGATGCATCTTACTGGCAAAAGCATTCAAGCAAACGCTCATGGGAAGGCATGTTCATTTCTCATAGATGGCCAAAAGTAAACCAAAGCCTAAAAACATAAATATAAATGTTTTTAGTTCAGTCTGAAATCACCATGGTAGATATATTTATAATTCTGTCTCAAATGATTAAATTCTCAAAATTCTGGCTAATAAAGTGTGTAAATCCAGAATTTGTATATTCCAAGAAGGGGTTAAAAGATCCAAGATGGTTTTCTACCTACCAGACCTATTCCCCAGAACTCAAAAATGACTGTACTTCTTAGGTACTATTCCAGAATTGACCAAGAAGATTAAAATGATTAGTATGCACCAGATTCTCTGATAAAGGGTCTTCCAGTGACTTTTGCCTTAATTGTTTAGAGTTGTTTAGTTCAAAGGAGTCCATACATTGCTGTCAGTATAATTTTTTTCAGTGAAATCTGTATGAGGAAAGAGGTAAACTAAAATTAGTGTTATTATTAAATATTAATTAATTAATTTGTGTTACTTTATAAGGTAGCTAATCATATATTATAATTCCCTTTCTACAGATGATGAATCTAAGATTCAGAGACAAAAAGACCTTCTAGCAAGGATTTAATAAGATCTAAACCAAGGAGTTTTCGTTCTGTTTTCATTTTAATTTGTTTCAGTTTCCATACTTCTTTGACTGTACCACATGATCATCTCAAATTATAAAATTATTAAAATGTTTTGTTTGAAAAAATGCTTTCGCCATAGTTAAACAGCATTAAACAGCACAAATGAATATGCTATAAAACAATGATTCTCAAGGTATGGTTTCTGAACTAGCAGCAGCTACGTCATCTGGAAAATTATTAAAAATGCACGATCTTATGCCCTGGTCAAACCTAATGGATTAAAGTTTCAGGGATTGAGCCTTGGTAACCTGTGTTTTAACAAGGCTTCCAGTTGATTCTGATACACATTCAAGTTTGAGCAATAGTAATTCTCAACATTTGATATGCATCATTGTCACCTGCATAACTTTTTAAACTCCCATACACTCCCTACACTTGCGTCTGTGTAATTCTCATTTTCAAAAAAGGTTGAGTGACATTGCAGTAAGATGTTCAAAATCAGTGAAATTCAATTGTTGAGCAAATAGCTTCTTTGTTTTCACATTTGGTTGGTCTGAGGTGTGTCCACCTTTTTAGTGTCTCTTCACCACACTGGAAGAAGAGTTGTCTTGAGCCACACATTAATAAATACACCATGACATATCATCACACACACACACAAAATCTCATACTGTATAAGTAAATTTATGATTTTGTGTTGGGATGCATTCACAGCCATCCTGGGCTGCATGATAAGGATTTCATGTCAAATTCTAATTGAATATAATCTTTAGGTTTGGGGGGCTGTGACTGGAACCACAATATAAGCTAATATATTTAGATTAATAAGATCAATACATCTTGCCTTGTATTCAATGGATATATATAGACTTGCCTTCTATCTGTGTAGAATGTGTGTTCTAGATAGGTATGTCAGAAGGCAAATCTTAGTATTAATATCACCCATATATTAAAAAATTTAAGTAGTTACAAACTTTTAATTGTACAAACGTAAATTAAAAGGATTTGTGCTTCAGCCCAAAAATGTGTAACTGAGAAAAACAAGTAGAAAACTGGAGAAAATATGATACAACTCCAGACAACAGACTCTAAGCAGAGGAACAGAAATGAGTCCTACAACTGTACCAGCTTCTGCCTGCAGTTTCACACTGCAGCCCAGAGGGAGAACACAGACGGAGTAATGGTCTCACTGAGGTGAGGAAACATAGATTACTGTTCAGGATACCAAGACAGCTCGAATTTAGGAGACAGAGGATAAAAGAGAATGGGCTCCAGAAATCTACTTAGGGTTTTGCTAAAGTCTTTCAATAAAGAATAACATGAACATGTGAAAGGTGAAAATGCAGAACTACACACAAAAAAGAAAAATCAACTTAAGAGAAAGAAAAATTACTGAGTACCCTATATGACAAAAATTTTTTGACAGCTCATACAAGTCTGAGTATTATTCATTCAATGCCCACCAGCCAGAGTGCAGATACCTCATTAAACATACTAAATGTTAGGGACTAAATAGTGTCCCACAGTATTCACATGTTGAAGCCCTAATCGCCATTGTGCCTGTGTGTGAAGACAGGGCTTTTGGGGAGATAATAAAGGTTAAATGAGTCAATAAGGGTCAGGCCGTAATCTGATGGGACTGGTGTCCTCATGTATAAGAGGAAAAAACAGAAAGACATTGGCTCCTGCACAGAGACGAGAGCATGTGAGGGCACAATGCGAAGATGTCCATGTATGATCCACAGAGGCCTCACCAGAAACCGACCCTGTCTGCACCTCGATCTTGGACTTCTAGGCTCTAGAACTGTGACAAATAAATGTTATTTAAGCCATCTAGTTTGTGATATTGTTTTGCTAGCCCAAGCACATTAATACACTAGGAGTCTTTGGAGTACCCAGAAAACACTGCACTCTATATTGGAAATGAACTAGTCCTAGAGAATGTCTACATTTGCCTGCCCAAAAATGGCTTAAAGCAAGCCTTGAATGAACTATAATTATCTATAAGTAATATAACTGCCCATCAGAACAAAATATAGAACTTATTAAAGTAGTGCAACAAAATCTAGACTCAACAGTTAGAAATTTACAACGTCTAGTATCCAATCAAAAATTACTATACATGTCAAGAAGAAGAAAAATATAAAGGAAAAAATAAATTTTCCTTACCCTGGAAAAAATATGATCAGTATAAACTGACCAAGGAATGACAGAGATAATGGGATTAATGTGTAAAGACTTTAAAACAGCTACAATAAATAATGTAAATATGCTCAAATTAAAAAACAAACAAACAAAAAAACATAAATAGCCCTGGCCAGCTAGTTCAGTTGGCTAGATCATCATCCTGATATGCCAAAGTTGCAGTTTTAATCCCTGGTCAGGGCACATACAAGAATTAACCAATGAATGCATAAGTAAGTGGAACAAGAAATCAGTGCTTCTCTCTCTTCCACTTCCTTTCTCTCTCCTTAAAATCAATTGAAAAAACAAAAACATAATGAGAAAATAACTGGAGGATATAAAAATTAATAAAATGAGACTTTCAGAGATGAAAAATATATTCTCTATCATGAAAATTTCACTGTACCTGGTTCCCAGCAAATTAAACACTTCAGGGGCAGAAAGTGGGGAGGAGAAGTAAACTGAAAGACATAGAAATAAAAAGTGTTCAAAATAAAGCAGAAAAAAATAAAACTTTAAAAAATTAACAGAGCCTCACTATTCTATGGGACAATACCAAGCACCTTAATTTATGGGTCATTGGAGTCTCAGTAGCAGGGGAAAAGGTGGGAGGGAAGAGTAGAATACACACATACACACAGGTACATGAAATGATGGCTGAAACTTCTCCAAATCTGATAAAACTGTAAACCCAGTCTCAAAAAGCTTAACAAATCCCAACCATGATTCTTCAAAAACCAACACTGAAAACATCACAATTAAATTGTTGAGAACAAGTGATAAAGAAAAGAAGCAAAAAGACACACTGTGTATAGAAGGCAAAGATAAGAATCACTTCAGACATATAATTGTCCAAAAAAAGAAAATGAAGAAAAATCTTTGAAATTCAGAAAGAATACAGAATGTCAACCTAGAATTCTGTACTCAGAGTACAGAAGATATTCATAGTTAGCAAATCTGAATCAGGAAAAAAATTATTAAAAAATTATAAGAAAAATGATACCAGAGGAAAGTTCAAATCTATACAAGGGCAAGAAGGACACCAAAACTAGTGTGTAGGCCCTGGCCAGGGAGCTCAGTTGGTTAGAGCATTATCCCAGTACGCCCAGGTTCCAGCTCTAATCCTCAACCAGGGTATATGCAAGAATCAATCAACGAATGAATCAGTAAGTGGAGCAACAAACCAATGGTCCTCTCTCTCTCTCTCTCTCTCTCTCTCTCTCTGTCTCTCTCTCTCTCTGTCTCTCTCTCTCTCTCTCTCTGTCTCTCTCTCTCTCTTCTACCCCTTTCTCAAATAAAAAAATATTTTTAAAAAAATGACATATGGGTAAATACAAAATAACATCATCTCCAATTTAATTTTTAAATGTCATTTAAAAAATTAAGTAAATTATTCCCTCCAGATCTGTGTATTTTTCAAAACAATTTCCCATGAATCTATTTCTGTAAATAGTCCACTTTCTATTGTGATTGTGGATTAAAAGTATAGTTCATTTAAGAAACCTCTGTATCTTAATTTTGTCCCTATAATTAATATCCACTCTTCATCATTCAGATTCTTTTTTCCCCTTTATGTTGTAGTTGGTGAGTATAGATGATATTTAACTTATTAAAATATGCATAGCCAATTCTGATGCACCTTTAGTCATTTTGGCACATAATCACTTTCTAAGATATACTATGGGGATTGTAGGTGCTGGAATTCTCAGTGATAGACACACACACACACACACGTGTGTGTGTGTGTATATATATATATGGTGTGTATATATATGTATATATATATATATGTTTTTTACAGTGATATAACAAATTTATTTACTAGGAAGAAACTAGGTTTCCTTAATGGCTACCAAAAGATACTCAGCTCCATTCAAAGGATCTACATTCATCCAAATTATGTATTGAACATGAAGAAACCCAGTATTTGGGATTGTATTTTATGTTTTTTCTCCTCTAAATAATACATTTAATAAACATTGCTAAAATATAATTTAGTAGTTTAATGATCCCGATTTTTTTCAAATAAAGGTAAATTTATTTCAACTATCAAATTACACAAACCCACCGCTGACTGGAGAATTGTGTTGCAATATAAAAGTAGACTATTACCAGCAGAATCAAATATATTTTCAAAAGATTTTTTTTTAACTAAACACTCTAGACCTTAAACTTCAAGCATCCCTTCTCCAAGATATTTTCTGGGAAAAGAAATATAAAATTGAAGGAAAAAGAACTAGAAAAAAATTCTTAAATACCGTAGTTAGCATCGGAATTTACATAGTAAACAAAGTAAAGATAGAAGATAATAATCTTCTTGCCATCTTTCCTACAAATCCTCCAGTGGCTTCCCACAGAACTTGGAATAAACTCTACAATTCCTGTCATTTCAGTCACCTGCCCAAACGTTCTGGCCCCTGCTGATGTGGTAGGTCTCCTCCTGCCTCTCTCACCTCGCCCTCCGCCCTCCGCGACTCCTACAGTCAAGCCCTACTAAGCTGCTACTACTATTTGTTGACGTTGCTGAACTCCTTACCCCGCAGGACCTGTGAATGCTGTTCCCTCTGACTGGAAACACGTTCCGCCTGGAGAACTTGTCACCTTCCCTCCCGCTCCCTTCCCGTCTGAATCAGCTTATAACATTTCATTAGATTCTTTATTTTGCCTTCATTACATTTATCTCACACAGTAATTATGCATTTGTATATCTCTTTAACGTCACTCTATTCCAGTAGGTAGGCATCAGGTCTATTTTATTTCTCTCTGCATATCCAGGAGTGTTGCCTGGCACAGAATAGGCACTTCACAGTTGTGCAATGAATTAGCAGCAAGATTTGCCCATGAAATCATGGATGCTTTTTACAAAGAATGCCATTTCATTCTCAAACGAAACCCACAAACTGTGGTGGTATTTGCTATTATTTTATATGCTTTAGTGGGTCTTTTAAGAACACTATATATTGAAATTGGTTCATTTAGCATTACAGAAATTCCTCGCTGTGGTATGGAGAATCAGTTAAAAGCCTCATATTATATGTGAACATTTAGGGATACCAGATGCATAGAAATTCTAATGTTTTATCCAGAAAGAAAAGTGTGCCACATACCTTCATGAACTCATACTAGAAAATGGAAGCACTAAGTTACGATAAGATGTAAAGTGGAGAGGAAAAGCAGTGCGGGCGCTGGAAACCCAGGTTCCAACAGGATTAGGAAATGCACTCCTCTGGCATGGCAACGTGAATCTGTGTCACAACATCTCCACACTGTGGCCAGAGTCGGAATTGTGCGTGACTCTGTGGGAAAGCATGGTTTTAAGGGTGAGGCACCTGAGCATTTATTTAACGCTAATTTGAGGTCTTTTGAATAGTTTCTTTAAAATCCATCTTAGTCCATAATTTTATTTGTATCCCTTAATCATCGTGGCTTAATGCCATGCAGGCACAGTCCACTGCGGTCGTTTTCCTAAAGGTCCGCTTCTCTCCCTTCCATCTTACATATTCAAAAGGATTCTAAAAAATAATCAAATACATTATTTAGAAAGAAAAAATGAATAAACTATACTACATCCCTTTCTCAATTTTAGCAGCAAGGTTCCTTTATTAATCATTATCCCTTTCACACAAAATTTATCTAATATACAATAACCTGAGATGCTAATCTAAGTTTAATATTTACAGAACTTCTTCAAAACCTTGTGCCATTAGATTAAAAATCCAAGGTCTACTGTTTTCATATACACTCACTTCAAATGTCTTTGTCCACCACTCTCTTTCTCTAATGCTGAGTGAAGAGTAAAGAGATTTCTTAAATGAAGGACAATGGGAGAAAAATCTACATAAATTTTAGATTTATCTAAATCTAAAAAAATTCCCTCCAGAAGAGTCTATTTCTACCAATATATTTTTTAACTGTTTGCCCAATCCTCCTTGACCAAATCTTTTGGATAAAAGCTTTTGGGGGGCTGAAATGAAGGATCAATGATTTGGACTACTTTGTTTAAAAAATATTAATCTATACTATCTCTTGATTGGCTTGTTTGTCAATAATTTTACCCTATAATACAGGAAAGACATTTTGTTAGCTAAAATCATTCCTTCATTCTGGTTTCATCCAACACTGACAACTTTCTTTATCAGAATCTATAGCTGGGACAGCAAAGATTTTCCCCAAGTAGGCACCTCCCAGAGGGCAGGGAGAATATTATCACCAAGTTTTGTTTCCTCCTCAGCTCCTAATATAACTTCATGTCCATAGTGAAAGTCTGATGATATCTAGAACGAATGAGGTAAGCAAGTAATTGTTCAACCACTTTATCTTGTGTTGATCCTTGTAACTGTGTAAGTCTGAATCATGTATGGTGTGTGAACATGTCACATGACTTTTAACTAATCCCCTAATTTTCCTGGGACTTTCATCTTGCATGCATCGACGGAAGCAGATTAATTTTCTCTAAGGCCTTTTCCACATTTAAGATTCCATGATGATCCTGCATGTAACAATAATAATTAAACAAATTTAATTTTTAAACCAAATGCCACATATTTAGAATGATCTAAGACTCTTTTAGATAAATACTTTAAAGAAAGAAGCAGCTGTGAGTCTACCAAGATGTGAATGGGACCATGCAAATGTTCTAGATAAAGCACTAACATGCAAGGAATACCAAAACTGTACTGTTATATCTGAGGGACTGGGTATGGTATATGCTTTACAATTGATTATTCTTATTACAAAACAACAACATAAGCTGATTCTATCAATTCCATGGATGTAGCTAAAATAGGTAAAATAGTAGGCATTGTCACTAAAATCATTCGAACAAAATCATTTTTTAAAACCTTAGAGCTTTGAAGACGATTCTGTCAATGGGAAAAAAATGAAGCTAGCCTGTTCCTCTACACTTCCTGTAACTATTTTCTGGAATAGTATTGTTTGGTACATGTCCTGAAGCTCAGAAAGTCCCTAAAGGGATAAAATAGGAAAGAAAGTTAGAAACAATCAGTCAAAGAATTGGAAACAAATGTTACAATTAATTAAAATAACATAAGAAATTTTACATTTAAAAACTAAGGTATAATCAGATAACTTCCGGCCAAGATGGAGGCGTAGGTAGACATACCATGCCTCCTCACACAACCAAAATTAAGGACAACAAAAATTTAGAAACAAAAAAATGACCAGACTGAAAGAAAATTGAACTGTACAGAAGTCCGACAACCATTCATCCAGACCGGTAAGAGGGGCGGAGCTGGCAGCAGAGGGAGAGGGGTCCTGGCAGGAAAAAGCGGTGGCTGGTGGACTGGGCATGCAGGAGGCAGTTGGCAGATCACAGGTGCGGGGACAACCAGACCCAGTGAGGCACACAAGGCAGCCCCAGGCGAAAACAGGCAGCAAGACAAACTGAGCAACCCAGAGCCCTGACGCAGGGAAATAAAGCCTAAAAACTCCAATTAAAAACACTTGTGGGGGTTGAGGTGACAGGAGAGACTCCTAGCCTCATAGGAAAGTTTGCTGGAGAGACACACAGGGTCCTAGAACATACACAAGTCCACCCACCTGGGAATCAGCACCGGAAGGGCCCAATTTGCTTGTGGGAAGCAGCAGACGGGACTGCAATCCTAGAGAGAACAAAGCAAGTGCCACTGTTCCCTGTAGAACCCTGCCCCCGCATACAGCATCACTACCCAGCGACATGGGTTACTCCGCCCTGGAGAACAGCTAAGGCTCTGCCCCTCACTACAATCAGTCAATACTTTTAAGTTACAAAGAGATAGCCAACCTACCAGATGCACAGTTCAAAGTACTGGTGATCAGGATGCTCACAGAATTGGTTGATTTTGGCTGCAAATTAGATGAAAAAATGAAGGCTACACTAAGTGAAATGAAGGAAAATGCACAGGGAACCAATAGTGATGGAAAGAAATCTGGAACTCAAATCAATGGAGTGGGCCAGAAGGAAGAAAGAAACATCCCATCAGAAAAGAATGAAGAAACAAGAATTCAAAAAAAAATGAGGAGAGGCTTGGGAACCTCCAGGACACCTTTAAATGTTCCAACATCTGAATTATAGGGGTATCAGAAGGGGAAGAGGAAGAGCAACAAGTGGAAAACTTACATGAACAAATAATAAAGGAGAACTTCCCCAATCTGGCAAAGGAAATAGACTTCCAGGAAGTCCAGGAAGCTCAGAGAGTCCCAAAGAAGGTGGACCCAAGGAGGAACACACCAAGGCACATCATAGTTACATTAGCTAAGATTAAAATGAAGGAGAGAATTCTAGAAGCAGCAAGAGATAAGGGGACAGTCACCTACAAAGGAGTTTCCGTCAGACTGTCAGCTGATTTCTCAAAAGAAACGTTACAGGCAAGGAGGGGCTAGAAAGAAGTATTACAAGTCATGAAAGGCAAGGGCCTACATACAAGATTGCTCTATCCAGCAAAGCTTTCATTTAGAATGGAAGGGCAGATAAAGTGCCTCTCAGGTAAGGTCAAGTTAAAGGAGTTCATCACCACCAAGCCCTTATTATATGAAATGATAAAGGGATTCGTCTAAGAAAAAGAAGATAAATATGAACAGTAGAATATGACAGCAGACTCACAATTATTAACAACCACACCTAAAACAAAAGCAAACTAAGCAAACGACTAGAACAGGAACAGAATCACAGAAATAGAGATCACATGGAGGGTTAGCAACAGGGGAGTGGGAGGAGGAGAGAGGGGGAAAAGGTACAGAGAATAAGTAGCATAGATGGTAGGTAGAAAATAGAAAGGGGGAGGGTAAGAATGGTATGAGAAATGTAGAAGCTAAAGAACTTATGACACATGGACATGAACTAAAGGAAGGAAATGTGGGTGGGAGGAGTGTGCAGGGTGGAGGGGGAATGAAAAGGGAAAATGGGACAACTGTAATAGCACAATCAATAAAATATTTTAATAAAAAATAAATAAATAGTACACATAGATGTTGAAAAAAACTAAGTTATAATCAGAACTTTATTAGAGTTTTTAAACAATGCATCAGATTTTTGGCCATTTTTTTAAAACCACTCTCTCAATAGGCACCAGTGACCTGTGAATAATGATTCATTACATTGGTTCTATCTAGCTCCCTCACCTCACTTTAGGATGAAGCTGTGACCGCTTACTTAGTCCCTCTCTTAGCACTGTTTATACAACTCTTTTTCCTTCTCTTTCATCATTCCAAAGAAATTCCTTCCAGAAGATTCTATTTCCACCAATATATTTTTTAATTGTTTCCTTTGGATGGAATCATAACTACAGTCATTCCTTGGTACCCATTGGGGATTGGTTCCAGGATCCCCCACAGGTATCAAAATCCTCAGATGCTCTAGTCACTTATATAAAATGGTGGAATATTTGCATATAATCTATGTATATCCTCCTATATATTTTAAATCATTTCTAGATTACCTTATAATACCTAATACAATGTTAATGCTATGTAAATAGTTGTGTTGTTTAAGGAATAATGACCAAAAAAAAGGTCTATACATGTTCAGTACAATCACAGTTGGTTGAATCCATGAATGTGCAACCCACAGATGTTCAGGGCTGACTGTACATGTCTTTTAACACCACTATTTAGCAGATAAATGGTTCCCAATTGCTTTCTGATTATCTCTTTAGGAAATATACACAAGGGGACCCAAAAGAAGCTGAAACTTATTTGAAGAAAATTGTGTCTTTATTATTATATGTTTAGATTTCAGTCACCTTCAAAGTACCCTCCATCTGATGCAATACACCTATCAAAACACTTTTTCCACTGCTCAAAACAGTTTTGAACTCATCAATTTTGATGTCTTTTAGTGCTTTTGCCATTTTTGTGTTTTATCTCTTCCATATTGGCAAAATGTTTCCCTTTGAAGACTTTTTTCATCTGGGAAAAAACAAAAAAAGTTGCATGGGGTGAGACTGGATGAATAGGGAGCATGGGGCATGGGGGCCATGCTGTTTTTGGTCAAAAACTGCTGAACACTCTGCAGTGTGGGCACGTGTGGTTGTAAATCACTCATCATGAAATGGGCAAATGCGTTGAAAGAGTCTTCACTTCTGGTCAAGATGGAAGCATAGGCAACATGGCTTGCCTCTTCACACAGCCGCATCAAAACTACAACTAAAATACAGAACAACCATCACTCAGGACCATCAGAAATAGAGGAAGTCTGACAACTATGGAATTAAAGAAACCACATCCATCCGGACTGAGCCTGCAGGCTGATGCCATATCTGAGACTCCATCATCCTGGCTAACATTGTTTGACCTGCTTTGGAGATCCTCAGAGGTTCTGCCTCACCCAACTTGTGGGCCCACCCAAGCTGCTTTTCCATATGAATGGCTGGTCTTGGCTCATACTTCACAACTTCTTAAATCCTCTCAAACAAGCAACAGTTGCCTTCAGTGAAGCCAATTTGTACCCAAGATTAAAGATAAGAATAGAATCTTAAAAGCAGCAAGAGGAAAGGAGAGGAGACAGTTACCTACAAAGGAATTCCCATAAGGCTATCAGCTGATTTCTCAAAAGAAACCTTACAGGAAGAAGAGGCAGGAAAGAAGTATTTGAAGTCATGAAAGGCAAGGGCCTACATCCAAGATTACTCTATCCAGCAAAGCCATTTAGAATGGAAGGGCAGATAAAGTGCTTCCCAGATGAGGTCAAATTAAAGGACTTCATTATCACCAAGTCCTTGCTATATGAAATGTTAAAGGGACTTATCTAAGAAAAAGATCAAAACTATGAACTGTAGACTGACAACAAACTCATAACTCTTAACAAATGAACCCACAAAAACAAAAACAAACTAAGCAAACAACTAGAACAGAAACAGAATCACAGAAATGGAGATCACATGGAGGGTTATCAGTGGGGAGGAGAAGGAAGGAGGATAGGGTTAAGGGTACAGGGAATAAGCAGCATAAATGGCAGGTGCAAAATAGACAGGGGGAGGGTAAGAATAGCATGGGAAATGGAGAAGCCAAAGAACTTACATTTACAACCCATGGACATGAACTAAGGGAAGAAATGCTGGTGGGATGGGGGGTGCAGGGCATAGGAGAATAAAAGGGAGGGAAAAATGGGACAACTGTAATAGCATAATCGATAAAATACACTTTAAAAAGTAAAATAAAATAAAAATATTGCTGTGAGCTAAAAACGATTAAATTTTAAAAGATACATATTATATCCTTTAGAATAGAAATGTAAACTTCATCATAAATAAATAAAAACAGAACAAAACAAAAAGAAATACAGCTTTCACATTATTGAACCTAATCTTCTATATAATCACTACCGAGAATTTACTGCAAAATGATCATCTCCCAATACTAGAGCCAGTATGTAAATATATCTACATTACAAACTCGCAAAATATATCCCACATTCCTAGAACAGAATGAAATTCATAGTCAGAATATAAAATAAATGTTATTGAATAACTAACCATATTTACAAATGGTGACTTTGTGGTTTAAGGACATAGCTATCTCTGAAGAAACTAACAAGGAAATTGCATTTTCTATAAAGCATAGACAGACTGACCAGAGATGATAGTTGGATAAATACAATACATCTTTCTAATATCAACAGAGTAGGAAGGGTACCTAGAAAAATGTATTTAAGAACATGTGACCTGCCCTGGCTGGTATAGCTCAGTGGACTGAGCACGGGCAGCAACTCAAAGGGTCGCCAGTTCAATTCCCAGTCAGGGCACATGCCTGGGTTGCGGGCCAGGTCCCCAGTGGAGGCCACATGAGAGGCAACCAAATATTGATGTTTCTCTCCCTCTTTTTCTCCCTTCTCTAAAAATAAAATAAATAAAATCTTTTTTAAAAAACCTGCTTAAAAAAAAGAATGTGTGACCTTTGAACTTAGTGGGAAAGAATGAGAAGACCAGTTACTGGTGTCTGCTATGGTTTGTTGGAGGGAGGAGGAGTCTGGAATAAAGTGTTTCCTGACCCTATTGTAGACCATTCAACATTTACATTCTACAGAACTTTTCCTTCCACCCCCACCACCTTGACTAGGTATGAATTTTCTACTCATTCATATTTAAATTATTAGTTATTCTTTCAAAATACAACCTCTTTGAGGGAAGTAATATTTAATTTTGATGGACAAAAATCACTTTTTCCAGGTTTGCATTAGACAGTGGAATCCCAGAATATCCTTTCAGCAGATAGCCATCATCCATCATCAACATAAAATTAGTGAAGAAGGAAAGTAAGGTCAACCCAGAAAACATTAATTTGGAAAAAAGAAACCAAAAACTTGAGAATAATATCAGGAACATATAAATATAAATATAAATACACACACACACACACACACACACACACACATACCAGGGCCACATTAATATACATGTATATATAAATACATATATTTCCCTCATTTCTCTGATTTATTAACAGTGGAGGGACCCAGAACTCAGGGCTCAGACTTCTTCAGTGCCTAACATCATACTTTGATGGTGTCAGCCATTTCATGGCACTAAATAACATATTTATGCTGATGATTTCCAAATTTATATCTTTGTTTGGTGTCTCCAAACACATGCTTTAGGACTTCTTGACAGTTTTCAGACTCTACCTGAGAAACTCCAGAGTTATCTTTTCATCATCAACTGCAAATTGCATTTCCAGTTACATAACTAATGAACATCTTACATTAGCATATTAAAAAGAAACCTCCTGGTCTTTCTCCACGTCACTCCTACCCCAACTCTGTTCCTCCTGAAGTTTCCTCCACCTTAGTTCATTGCAAGTCTACCCTCCACGTGCTCAGGGCAGAAGCTTTGAAGTCATCCTTGATTCTTCTCTTTGTTTTGCCATCGGGAAATTCTGTCAATTCTCCCTTTGAAGATTATCTTGAGTCTGACTAGTTCTCACAACCTCCACTGCTTTGTCTACCATCTTTGTCTCAGCTACCACCGCCTCTCCCTGTTTTACTGCAGATAGCTTCCTAACTGGATTTCATGCTGCCACCAACCCTTTCCCTGACTCTCTCCCACAGATTCTTTTCAAAAAATAAGATCGTATTACTTCTGTGTTCAAAAATCCTTCAATGGCTTCACATATTTAGGGGACAAGCCAAAGTTCTTACAATGATCTATAAGGCTGTGGCTTTGTGTCCCTCACTACTTCTCATTTCCCATTAGTCTATCTCTAGCTCGCTGATTCATTCTGGCCATTGGTCTTCCTTCTTGATGTTTCTCACACCTGCAACCACACTCAACTCCAGGGTGGTGTGCTTGATATTCCCTCTACCTGAATAGCCACATGATTCACTCTTGTACCACTCTCTATTCTGTTTATATGTTTCCTTCTTAGGGAAGTTTTCTCTCCCCAATCTATATAAAACATGTCCTCTCCTTCAAAACCTAACCCTCTTGACTGCTGTTTTTTGCCAATAGCACTCACCATCACCTAGACTATGTTATATTTTACATGTCTATTTCTTTTCTTATCCTACTGGAATGCAGTCTCCATGAGGTATGCAATTTTTCAGTCTCTTTTGTTCACTGCTCTTTTATTTATCATGAAGACCAGTGCTTAGAACATAGTAAGCACAGAATAAATTCATAATGAATAAATGATTTAGCCCTGGCTGGTGTAGCTCAGTGGATTGAGCACAGGCCTATGAAGCAAAAGGTCGCTGGTTCGATTCCCAGTCAGGGCACATGCCTGGGTTGCAGGCCAGGTTCCCAGTAGGGGACACATGAGAGGAAGCCACACATTGATGTTTCTCTCCCACTCTTTCTCCTTCCCTTCCCCTCTCTCTAAAAATAAATTTAAAAAATATTAAAAAATATTTGTTTCAAAAATAAATAAATTCATAATGAATAAATGATTTAATAGATGAGTAAGTTAACATTGCACTCAAGAGAGAATTTAGTAATTGGTTAATTAATTGCAAAAATCTTACCAATCATATTGCTATTATTTACTAATAAATTTAATTTTTTATCTGTTCTTTTCATTTCTAACACCACTGAGTCCCAGATATATTCTGCCTCATATTTATACCGCTGCTATAATCTTTTAACTTCTCTATCCCAGCTGTTAATACTGTGTTCTAAGCTACTTGACATACTGCTGCTAAGTTAGTCTTTCTAAGAGTATTATGACAAGCATTTCCTGGCTCAGAAAATTGCTAAGGCATCTCAATGTCTAGTGTAAAGTCTCCAAAGGGGGCCCTAACCCACTCTACTCCACTGACTTTCCTTCTATTACTCATCCTTCTTCCATCATGTTGTACTACCACCATGGTGCCTTTGTGAACATCACAAATCCTGCCTGTGAGGTTGCTCCTTTGCACCAGAGATGAGTGTTAAAGATCAGATAACGAATATTTTAGGCTTTGCAAACCATACAATCTTGGCCACAACTACTCAGTTCTGCCCTGTGGAGCACAAACAGACCAACAATAAATGAATGAGCATAGATATTCTCCAATAGAATTTGAATTTCATATAACTTTCAAGTTGACAATTTTTTTTTTCAACCATTTAAAAACATTAAAATCAGCCCTGGCTGGTGTAGCTCAGTGGATTGAGTGCAGGCCTGTGAACCAAAGGGTCACTGGTTTGATTCCCAGTCAGGGCACATGCCTGGGTTGCAGGCCAGTTCCCAGCAGGGGACGCAGGAGAGGCAACCATACATTGATATTTCTCTCCCTCTCTCCTTCCCTTCCCTTCTAAAGATAAATAAATAAAACCCTAAAAAATTATTTAAAAAAAATAAAAATAAAAACATTAAAACCATTCTTAGCTTGAGGTGCTCTAGAAAAACAGATGTTGAACAGGCTCGGGCTCTTGGACCATAGTCCACCAACCTCTATGTTCTACAGGAATCTAAGTTTTGCTCTTTATTTTTAGTTCACTCTGTAAATGTTTCCAGGCTGTTAGAACTAACTGTGCTGTTTTTTCCTTATTAAATTTTCTTGTTTATATAAAAATATTAACCATATTTTATGACTATGTGTAACCATAATGCCAGCAGTTGCTGTTTGCTGTTACTAAAGATGTTAATATCAGCACATTATATTCAACATCACCACATTAAAAAATTAAAACCTGTTACTTAAAAACCTGTTGTATGTAGCTTATTTCTTCAATTTTAATATACTTCCTCACCCCCCTACCCTCACACAAACTTCACATTTCTGATATAGGATTTTTTTCTTTATATATCCATTGAACACAATGCTAATTTTTAGCAGCAAAAAGTAACTGAATTAATAATGTAGCTTAGAATTGATAAAATCTTACAGTATGACAAATCAGAAAATTTTGATTCTAATCAGAAAAAGAAAAAACTTCTCAGAAATTTTTCTTTTGTTTTCATTTCTAGCTTCTGCTATAATAACCATAGCTCCCTAGATCTGGGAATATGGTTCTGATTTGGAATGTTCTATTAAGTACTCAGTTTGTCTTCATTTTAGTTTCAGAAAATATTACCACATATCTAAAGCATGAGTGAAAGTGGTTTTCCTCCCCAACATTATCTATCTGAGCCAGTGAACTGAAGGTCAGATTAAATGCCATCAAGTCTGGCACTTCAAACTTGTTTGCTTGCTTATCCTCTAAAAGAATGTTGAAAACTTTATCCCCTCCCAAGTTTTGAGTTAACATTTGAAATATTTCATTACATTACTAAGTAGTTGAAAAAAAGTAATTTCTATTTTCTAAAACAAAAGTGTTGAATAACTCTTTAAAATGTATCCAACTTCATTGAGTTCTCTACCCACCAACATCTATTGAAATATTTATAAATAAGTTCCTCTTTATAACTAGAAATTTTAGTTGTATTCCTTTAATTTCTAATTTTATTCCAGTTCTCCCACCGATTTTTATCCCAATATGATATACTTTATGTTTAAAAGACTTATTAATCACAACACTTCTATGTAAGAAAAATTTCAAAATTAAAAATAAAAACTCTATAATGTTTTAAGTGCTAAAATTTTCTTCTGGATTGAGTTATAATTTTTAGTATTATATAAGTCATCTAAACAGTATAACTAATTCACACATTTTACTGAAAATAATAACTCAATTAGATGAATTTATTGCTTGTATAAGTCAGAGTTCATCAATTGTATTCATTTTTTGATATAAGCACGAAAAATCATGCTTACATTAATAAGTAGAGAAATGAAATTATAATATCATCCAATATTTTTAACATATCCCTAAGTAAGGTTTATACATTATAGTATACATTAATTTTACATCAAAAGAAAAAATCAGATGATGATTTATGGCCAAGATTTATTTTTAGTAAGTGATCTATCAAATGAAACTGTAATTTTTTTAACTTTGTAGAAACTGAGTAATTTTAAAGCTTAGCAGCCACTTGAAAAACTTTTGTAGGACACTGCTGTAGTGATTCCTTTTCATTGTACCAACTCCAACAAGCCAAAAGATTTTGCTATCACCGGACAATGCACTACAGTGAGGCTGAGAAGGTACAAGAGAAATAAATCTTTCTTGTGTAAAGTGGGAGAATGGTAACTATAAAAGCAAGGTTGAGTATATTCAAGGTCATTTAGGGAGAGGGCAGGAGATTAGGGATAAGGAAATTGATTACCTTAAAAGCCTTTATACCAACTTAAATTTTCCAAAATCTTTAGGTACCCTTAGAAGTTCATGTTTTCCAGCTGCCAAGTCCACTATAACTAAGCCAATTCCATTACATAAACTTGGAAAACTCAGAGAAAAGTCTTGGCCACCAGATGTCACTAAAATTCCACATTCTACTTTAAGATGCTATTGCAAACTTCTTTCCTTCAAAATAATCAGCCTCAGCATTTGGGTTCCAAACAAGAGAAGGGTAAAATCTTCTTGACTCCCTAATTTTGAAAGAAAAAAAATGCAATAGGGAAAGAAACGCCAGGTAGTTTTGCAACGGTATGTTGCAGTACTTGGGCCTTCACAAATTTGTGTCTAGCAATATGTAACCAAATAAACATGTTTAAAAGGAATTAAAATTTTATATTTTAAAATAGGTATTCTAAAATGTAACTTGTAAAAACAAACATTTTATTAAAATTCTCAGAAAATTATTTTGTGGATCAAAATAAACCTATCCATTAAAGGAAATGTACCTTAGAAAATGGAATGTATTTGCACATTTATCTACAAAGTTCTGTGCGGCCCCTAAAAGCTTTTAGAATCAAGTTCACTTAGTCTTTAAAAATTAGCTATTGCTTATTCAAGAGTAGTATATACTTATACCACTCACTATACTTTATGTATCTTGAGAACTTGTTTATTAGCATGCTACCTTTATTATGAGTAAGAGTTAAACACATCACTATGCAAAGTCTAGTGATTTGGATGAGTATTTTAAAGGTACTTGTGAGCTCTGGCCTGCAGACTGAAAGGTCACCACCACCAGTTTGATTCCCAGTCAGGGCACATTTCTGGGTTGTGGGCCAAGTCCCCAGTTTGGGGGATGCCAGAGGCAACCGGTTGATACAGCTCTCACTGATTGAAACATTGACATTTCCTTCTCTTTCTCCCTCCCTTGCCCTCTCTCTAAATAAACAAAATCTTTTTTTTTTTAAAGTACCTGTGAACAACTCAAAACTTCCCCCAATGCACAAGTCCAAGAGCTTCTGAAATGCCAGCTGTACAAAGACTGGCCTATAGGAGGTGGATGACGGTGTGGGGATTGACGGTGGGAGGGCAGGGGCAGAGGAGGGCAAAGGGGGACAAATTGAGACAATTCAATAGAATAACAATTTAAAAAATTTAAAAAGGTAAAGAAAGACTAGCCTATAAAATGAAAAAGGATCATAGCCAGCTATTTGAATATAAGTACAGAACTATGACATATTTATGTAATTACTAATTATGATAATGAATAGAAGCTTAATTTTGGTTAAGAAATAACAAGGAACATAAAAATTATTGAGACTCTCCCCTTCCTCCAATATATTGTACAAAACAGGTCCATGCTCTACATACTTCTAAAGGAAAGACTGTCTATTGATAAGTGACATGTCATTAGTCACTGTAATTCATAAAATGTGAACAAAAGAAAATAGCTTTTTAAAAAAGTATTTTTCATTCCAGTACTGAAAATGTTTCAAACTAAGCCTTAATTTATGTGGAAAGAAAAGGTATGGAGTGAAATGATCTGACAAATTGGCAAAATACCAGGATTATAAAGGGACAGAAAATAAGAGCAATGAATGCTTGTTTAAAAACAAGACAAAACAAACAACGACAAAAACACAGGTAATGTTTTCAGCTGAAATGCTTACATGAGAAGATGATTATTGCTTTAAGAAAAAAACAGTCTATAAAGTCAGGTCAGCATAAGTGTTTAGCGTACAACTTGTTGAACCTCTCTTAAAAATGGTAAGTATAAGCAGTTATGTTTTCCCATAATTTTGTTCTATATTACTATGTTCATATTGAAAGAGGAAGTTTATTACTGGTATTCTAAAAATAGGCATGTGATTTATAGAACTTCTTGTTTTTCTTATTGGTCCACATATAATATTCTTTAGTCATATACTTTCACAATGATCTTCTTACCTTGAATCACCAAAAGAAAAATCTACCTGCAGATGGTGTTAAATGGATTCCCAATCTGTCTTTTGCACTCGATTTAGAAGAGTATTCTTTCATATTATGTTGCAGTATTTCGATGTGGTTTTAAATAAGTACCCAAATATATTGTTTCAGCAGTAAACCCAGAAAATGAGATTGGGGGGGGGTACTGGGGAATGAAACTCTGTAAAACTGAGCCATTTGCCCAAAAGTTGTGTAATCTTAAAATCATCTCAACTGCCTGCCATTACAGTTCACATTATGGACCTGGAGGGAGGGGTGTCTCTTCACGACAGTAGACAGACTGGTTGAGGTGCTGTGAGCAAGATACATCACATCAAGGAAAAGCCCTTTACTAACATTAACAATGTCACCAAGTAATGTTTTAATCTCTACGTTTATCTCAAAACCTCCTGTGAACCCCTTTCCTCTGAAGAGGCAGAATTGGATTAAAAAACAGCTTTGTAACTTCCTGACCAGTGTTCCATACAGCACCATTATAAAAAATGATGTAGACACAAGGGGTAAAATCTAATTGTATTTCTATTCCCTTCAACACTGAATCAGTGTCTTCATGGTTTCTTGTTGAACAAGTAACTGCCTTTAAGAATGGGATGAGTTGACAAATTTTTTGTATAAGCCTCTTATTTACCTAACAACCACCTTCATTGCTGCCCCAAAATGGTGATCCATCATTGAAGATAACACATCCTTTCTAGTCCTCATCCAAACTTATTTCCTCATGTAATCTGTGTTTTATATTCAAGGACTTCTCAGTCATTTATGCCAAATGATGATTTATACGCTGTACCTCAGTGGTTTTGTCTACAAAATATCCACTAGAACTGTCCACCATAATTCTCTGCTATTCTAGTTTTTGCCCGAATGACATGAAGATTTATAATACAAGTTGCCTCCAACAGGTTACAAGCCCTATTCATACTCGGGGACTACTGACCTTTGGTGACCCTGGACACCACTGCAGCCCCCTTCCATCTGCAGGAAGTAGCTACAGAAGAAACCCTACATTCCTTTCCCTTAGAAAATTCAGAGCCAAGATCCTTGTGGTGGGTAGGAGGGTGGGGATGTAGCAGGTAGATAGGCATGAGCTGAGATAGGCATGATTAGGGACAATAGGCTTGGTGCAGAGAGAGGGTCCCCAGGGTGGAGAGCCCCAGGTATCTAGCAAAGGGCAAAACTATAAGCCCTTGCACAACCACTTCCTTAAGCATTAACCCATGGAGGTGACACCTAGGCCTCAGCTGTATTTCAACTCCAGGCCCAGAGAAGCAGCAAAACCGGTCAGAGCAACCCATAGCTGCCTCAGGACCAGGTGCACTGACTAGTGACCCTCTTTTCCCTGGTGACAACCTAGCTGAGGACACCATAACCCTGAAGAGCACACCTGGAAGGCTGATGAATAGTCCACCGAGACCTCCATATAAAAGCCCTTAAGACAGGGGCCCAGTGCTGTGCTTTTTCCAGAGCACAACTGCACCATACCCGCTTCCTGCCTCCCTCCCTCTTCATGTAACAGGTTGCTTCCTAGCTGTTAGAGGCTAGCATGCATTATTTCTGAGGATTACATCCAATGACCCAACACAGAAAATACAAACAGAAAAATGGACATAATCATTAAGATCATCGAGATCTTATCACCAGGAATCATCAAAAGATGTTAAAACGTCTTCATGTCCCAGTAATTGATCTTAGGCAGGGACCCCAGTGACTGATGCTCAAGGAGGGAGGTGGCTTCCTATCATCAAGCGCTCAGTGCGACGTGTGTGCCAGTCATCTGGGACAGAAACTGGTAGCAGTGTTTCACACCTGGTTTTACTTTAAGGAGTGCAACTCTGCATGATACTTGTAATTTTGGAATCTTCTCCACCTTGTATGATAGATTTTAAACTAAGATGTATTATATATTTTAGGGTTGTTCAGGAAAAATAAAACTACTTAACTAAATTCATATACCAGGTGTGACAATTTTGACGGTGACATGCAAATTCTGACAGACCATGTGCTACTAACCAGTGGTAGATCGAAGGCCAACTTCCTTATTTACCACAACTGATTTGTTGAAAACATCACTCAGAATCAATGGCATAGCACATACACATTCTAATTCTGCATTCACATTAAGGTTTTTTCCTACTACTTATATTAAGGTCTTTAATTAATGGTGGTATTTGTTACTACTTTCATGAACCACAAAAAACAAATTTACCATAACCAACATTAAAAATCAATAGGCAAGTCCATTACTGAAGATGAACACATAAACTTCGTGTCGGCTGAGCTAACCTAACCAACATGATCCTTGTTGTGTTACATACACACCTAATGATCACACGCTAACAGAACAGTTAGTTTTTATAAAAGTCATATTAAAATTTATAAAATGTGAATTACGTGCATAAAATTGGCAAAATGTTCCATATGTGAAAAAAAGTTTCAGTGTGTTTTTTCCCTCTGTCTGAAACTGCCAGGATGTTTACCAAGGATCACCACTCTTTCAGCAACTCTGCTCCAACCCAAGGGTTAGAGCTTTACCTACAATTCAGATTAAACCCTAAAAGCTGACAACAGTTGAAGTGTTAACAAAGGCATCAATAAGAGATCACAGAGAAGCAATTTCTAATAAAATAAACCCTTTATTAAACAGTAGACATTACTTTATATATTAAACAAAGAAAGAAAAGCCTAGGAAACTAAACAAAAATACTTTGTTAAAATACCTGGTACATGGTAATTGCTCAATAAATGTTTACAAAATTGTAAGAACATTTAAGAGAAAACACTGATACTATTTCAAACCAACTTTTTCTTAGTCCTAAACTCTTGTCATAGTTTAAGGCTGCTTTTAGAATTAAAATTATGGCTCATTTTACAATTTCTTTTAATTTCTAGGAGTTCATAAAATTTTTCTTAATGATTTTGTGATTGTTGTACTAGTTCCAGCATTAAGCCCCTGACATGCTTACCTCTCCCAGTTACCTTGTTTCTGTACTCTAAGCCCAATCTGTCATAAAGGTCTCCAACCAATGGAGTCAGTACAGCAAAATGACCTCTTTTGGTTAAATGTGTCCTGTCAAAACTTCCTAGAATTATCTCAAGGACCTTATAAGCAGTACCCACAGTGCCATCTTTCCTACAAAAAATCCTGCCCAAATGTATCACTGTCTCCGATGTCACTCTTAACTGTTGGGCAACTCCAATTCTCTTTGAAGAAATTTATAGTTCATTGCTGGGGACTTTTTTTATTATGTTAGTAGCATCTTTATTTTTACTAGAGATTATTGGCAATCTATAATTTGGCCATCTATAAACCACTTTCCGCTTTTCTTGATTAACACATGAAAACATATTTTGAACATACACAACAAAGCAAAAAAGTTTTACAGAATGGTAGTTTCAAACAACTTGAGGACTTCTAGTGGTTAGAACATAGGAAAATATTTTAAAGGCTTCATACTTTTTCCCTTTTCTGTTGTAGATTTGATGTGTAATATTTCCATCCTTTTGTGTTTCCTTCCTATAAATAGAAATGCACACACTACACATTCTTAAAAATGTATACTTGTTAGGAAAGAAACAAAGAATGAAGTGTTTTTCAATGAGCGTGATTTATGAGGAAGCAAAATTTAAAAAAATACCCTCAGCAATGAACTACAAATTTTTTTAAAAAGAATATTCTTGAGTTGCTGAGAAGACATGTAATCATAAAACCATGTAACTTCAGACTTTAAAAATCATCTTATCTAATTGGTTTATTTTGCATGAAGAAATCAAGGATTAAACGTCTAAATCCTTTCAAAATAAGGTAGTTGCAGTAGTCAGACTGGAAATGAAGAGCAAGAAAAAATACAAGTTTTGTGGTTAAAAAAGAAAACCCAAAATCCCAGGGGAAAATCTTAACAAAATTGTGTACTTTCAGCACATTACTTGTGTGTGTATGTGTGTGTGTGTGTGCATGTGTGTGTGGCGGGGGGGCTCAGTTTATCTTTTACAAATGCATAAAACTTTAATAATTTTATCTCCTAAAGAGTGTTGATTGTGCTAGAGCTCATATACCATTACTCAGGAAGATAACTTTGGCTTTGCTCATTTCACAAATGATTACTGAGCATCTACTATATGTGCTAGGCATTGTCTTTAGCAGACAGGCAAAGGACTAGGAATATACTGACATAAGGCTCTGAATGAACAGCAGCACTTGTTCCTTTATTTGTATCTTTAGTAAATACTGAATACCTAATCTCTGTGCAAAGGAATGGAAATGCAATGAAAGTGAAAGCAGTCTCTGTTCTCAGTTTAAAATCTAGTGGGAAAGTGAATAAATTAAAAATAATTAAGTACTAAGACTGAAACAAACAAGGTGCTCTCATAAATATTATCAGTGGGTGTACTTGGTGTGAGAGGAAACATCTAACACACAGGCAGCAAACACATGGCCCGTGGGCTGAATCCAGACTTCCACCTTGTTTTATCTGGCCTACACCTTGTTTCTGCCAGGTGGCAGCGCCTAGCTCCTTGCCCCTAGTTAAGGAGTAGTTACATTTATACAGTCCTAAAATTACATTCAGCCCTTTGAAGGCAGCTGCAAGGCTGATGTGGCCCCCAGTGAAAATGAGTCTGACACCCGTGATCTAACCCAAATCCTCAAAATGTAAATAAAGCAGCCATGCAAAAAGCTGGGGAAAGATTAGTCTAGACAGATGACATATACTTCCTAAAGAGAAAAAATGCTTGACTTACTGAAATTTGTAGTTGCTAACTCCATTTCGATCATAATTCTTTTCTTTCCACAATACATTATCAGACTACAACAACAAAAAATTAAATCCACAACTTCATATACTTGCCAATAAAAGCACAGGGATAAGTATAGGATAAGTAAATACAAAGACTATATATACAGTAGTAAATGAAGAATCAGATGATGTGTGAAAATGAGTGGAACCCAACTTAGTTGGGTAATGAAAACCAGACTTTGAAGGTAACGCAACACCACTGAAGTTCTGAACAGGGAAAATATGATGAAAGCTGTACTTTAAAGGAATACAATGTCACAAACTGTAAGAAATATTAAAGCAAAAAATAAGCCTGGGTTTATGTAAAGAGTCTAATTACAGCAAAAGCTGAAATAGAAAACAATACTGTACATACGCTATGTCCAGGCATGGCAAGAAATTGAACACATGAAACAAAGAGTAATTCTTAGGCTGAAAGTACAACAGTCATAACAGGAAGGGAAGAAGACTGCAGATTGTGGTGTGACAATGAGTTCAAGAAATTTGACATAATGGTTACATATATATTCTATACTTAATAATTATTGAATATTTAATATCAATATTTAATAATTATTTTATATTACCCAATCACCTTTTCTTTTAAAAAAAAGATTTATTTATTTTTAGAGAGAGGGGAAGGGAGATAGAGGAACATCAATGTGTGAGAGATACATGGATTAGTTGCTTGGACTTGGCCCACAACCTAGGCATGTGCCCTGACTGGGAATCAAACCTTTGGTTCTCACCAGCCAGGGCCATCCCAGCAGTTTTAAATAACTACATGAGCAACTTAAGAGGTTTAATTAAAACACGATACAGTGTGCATTGACACTCCTACTCTGTATTTCCATAAACAATACAAAGTAAAGGCATCTCTGCTTTGGCAGTAAGTGCCAGAAAATGACAACCTTCATATTGAAGAAAAGGATGTCAAAAAGGATGCATCAGAAACCTACTACATATAAGAGGCAATATAACTTAGTAAGTTATCACCAGACTCTCAGGCTGTCATACCTGGTTTTAAATCTAGGCTCTGGCATTTGCTCCAAATGCTGGGAAGTTAGTCATTCAATCCTGTTTTTTTTTTTTGGTAAAAGAAGTACAGTGGTATCTACCTCATTTACCTGTCCACAGGATGAAATGAGTTAATAAACATAAGGGACGCAGAAAAGCAGCCAGCATATTAAGCACCCAAAATTTAGCTGATGTATCCTTGTGCAAGGCACTAGGGGAAAAGCCGATTGTGAAATAAGTTAAGACTCACCAGTTCTAAAAATCTTCCTAGAACTTTTCTTATGATCTATATAAGGAGGCAAAAGTAACTTACACGCAACAATATGAGACAATTAAGTGTTGACACTATTAGTAGAATAAAAAATGGGAGATGAAAAAGATGAATGCAAACTCATGCAACTAAATGGATCCAGGAAAAAGGCTGTCTTTAGTTATTAATTTTTTGTTCAGAAAACATTAGATTGTTCAAGTAACACAGTTGTCAGTGGACTGCACAGGATTCCTTCAATCCTTACATTCATTAATTCAAATATAACTTCACACTTGAGATGTAGGGTATCTAAAAACTGAAAATGAAAACTGCTAACCAAAGAACCCTCACTAAAAGGGAAAATTAAATTTGCCAGTACTGATAACAGAAATTAGGAGTAACAAATTCTAGGCCTCTGTTTCTAATTAACACAAATTCTGCAGATTCTGGTTTAATATTTTGAGGTACATTCTAACTCACAGCAAATATCGACCTTGATTTTATTAACACGTTTTTACTGAAAGACTACCAGAAAGGTTCGAACTAGAAAAAATAAGCTAAAAAGATTCAGTGCACTCTGATACAATTCTTCAATATTCTCCTTCCAACTCTAAATAAAGTGGTCTGTCAAAATATCCTATATTCTTTATTGATAAAATCTACATGACTTAGGTAAAGCCACATAGCTATTTAAAATGTCAATTACATATTTCTTGTTGTTCTGACCATACAAAAGGGTATTACCAAACCCAGCTATATGTAGTTCATACCTTAAGACGTCTAAATTCAGGGATTGAGGTTTGAATTCAACATACATTTACATAAATAACCTAGTAATGAATTATTTTATCTTGCACTTGACTCAGTAAGTCACAAACTGTTGGTGCTCAATAACTATATGCCAAATAAGGTTACAGAGAGCCCAGGTACAGAAAACCCTGTTTCTAGCACTGAGGCTGCTGCACTAGCTGCAAATTGGCCACATACAAAGATTACAAATGGGGGGGGGTATGGGAGGCAAGGTGAGACCACGTGGTGTAAAGTATATCATGTATGGAGGCCCTTCAGAGAAAATGTTCACATTTTTTAAAATTCTTCATCAGAATTAGAAATACATGATCATTATGAAATAAACACCTTCTTAGGATAGTTTTTGTGAAGGTCTTGGGAAAAGATTTCTAAAACTATTTTCCTTTTCATTTTTATCACTCCAAAGCATGCTCATTGTTCATCAAATTTTTCTTGTCAAAATAAAATGAATTCTGATTTTTGTTTTACTTGACAATATTTCAGTAGGTTTTGCCTTAAATCTGACATCTTTTGAAAACTACAATTCACAAGTTAGTAACTACCATAAACTAATAAGATTTCTTAGGAATCATTTATAAGATTTAGTACTCTAGCTTTGGGAGTTTGGGAAGGGGACAAAGTTTCTAAAAATAATTTTAATTTTTAATATAGTACAACAGTACTCTGGGGGGAATAAAACTATTATGGCAGGACTTTAACATGGAATATAAGAATTCCTGTAAGATTCATAGATGTGCTTTAAAGAAATCCAAGAACTCACTGAAATATTCTGCAACAATTTTAATATTTTATGCAAACATACTTTTTCTAGGGGGAGGAAACATAGGTCTTATTTTTCAAAAGGTCGATGAACACCTCTCCACAACTCTAAGAACAAGTGAAGGAAAGGGCATCTAAATTTGTGAGAACAGATACTAAGAAAAATGTTAAGGTATGGTTTTCATTCATTTGTATGATGTCCTTAGCCACAAAAGCCATTTTGTTAAAAACACAATGTTTCTGATTAGTTATTTTTAAAATTAAACCACTATTCTTTAAATCCTTTTCTGGTGCTATTAAAATTTTTACTGGGACTAAGTAACTAGCCTTCCTTTAACATAAAAATGTTAACTTTTCTGTAAACCTGAGAACATTTTCCTAGCAAGTGTTTGCCATTTGCAAGTAGATTTAATAAATTAGAGATGGCTTTTTCCCCCAATTATTGTTAGCTAATGAGACACATGAATTTTTTTTGCATTCCAGATACTAATATACTGATATTACTATTACTTTGAGATTTATTTCCCCCAAAAGATACTTGATGTATATCCTATTTTCAGGACTATAAGATGCACCAAGGTTTTAGAGGAAGAAAATGGGGAAAAATTTTGAAGCAAAGAATATGGTAAAATATTTAATAACCTGTGACCCCGCTCCACCAGCCCCCCACCACAGCCAGCCAAGCAAGCTACATTTGGACAATAACACGCACCCCCCCATCCCTCCCAAATTTGAGAGGTGTGTCTTAATAGTCCGAAAAATATGGTGATGCCATTATTAGGCTACAGCAAATCAAGTCCAGGTGCTCCTGTGATCTGACCCCCCGATTACTGATTTATGTGTAGAAAGTTTTATTCTTTACCACTTGCCTCCAGACTCCCCAAATACCACCTGAATGTGATAAAGCAAGAGACATAAGGCTGGGATGGGGGTCTCTGCCCTATGCTAAAATAAACAGACAAGTGTGGTAGTAAAAGGAGAGTTCAATCTGCACTGTTCTTCTGGGCTTCTTAAGAGGCCTGCCCAAGTTTTAAGCTTCATGAACAAATTTCTTTCTCCAAACTAGGAAGTATCCACTTCCCCCTTTAACAGTTTTTAGGTAGTCTTAGGGCCCTCCTAGTATATCCCACTCTGACCTTGGACTTCTGAAATTCAGGAAATTTTAAATGAAAGTTCAAATATTCCCCAAATCTGAGTTAGTTTGAGGCCTAAGAATTTCTGTGTATCCACATATAAAACTCAAACTGACAATGTGATTAAAAAAAACCACCATTGATAAGAACCAAAGAAAAAACCTAGACACAGACTCTTTTATACAGAATGTAAGCTTCTTTCGCTCACTGCTTCACCCATACAGTTAAACATTATGTCCTACAGGTGTGCCCAGCTGTGGGGATTCATAGGATATAAAACATAGCTCCAATTCTCAACAGATTTAGTGTATCAGGAAAATTTCAAATGTTTAAGGGTGATTAAAGCAAATATGCGGTTTGCAGCTTTACTTGAGCATTACATATATTAAAAAATTCTGTATTACAGATAGCTAGAAGTACTTTCTGCCCATCCTGAGCATCCACAGTTGTATTTCTGCAGCACTTGACATCAACAGCACAAAGAAAATGGATGGAAATAATTTTTAATTTATCCTTTACTTAGGATATTTATCAATTACATGTTATAATGACCTTTTCAACTTAAAGAAAATTTGGCTTTAACTCTAAACAATACACTATTCCAGTAGCTGAGAAAAGAGAGTTCCTTCTTTTATCAAGTTTTTATTTTAGGACATACCAATTTATACTCCTCGTGAGAGGCATGACACTAAAAAAACAAAAAAGTATTTTCCTCCTGCTTCCACAATTCTTTCCATTCACTCTAGATGATCACATGCAGAATTAAAGGTAGAACGTTAACAGGTATAATACACCATCACAACATTTCCCAGTGGAATTTTTTCCCAATGGGCATTTTGGAAATTAAAATTAAAAACCAAACCCAGATCAGCAAGTAGCTGCTGGGTGATGAGAAATTTAAATTTTAAAGCAAATATATAATTAATTTGGCAACTTAACCTCATAACTCAAACCTAGTAAAACAAATCACAGATGAAAAAATCCTAGTAATTTTAATTTATGATGAGGGAGTATGCTCTTACATTGTAATTTTGTTGTTGTTGTTCACCTCATCCAACATCAAGCAAGAAGAAAACAGTAATTCACTTAAATGTTAGAAATTGGGCACCTCTTTTGAAAAATTTCAACAGTGTGTTTCCTTTATACGGTGTTACAATAAATACTCCATAAAGCTATTAAAGCCTTACACGATATGGTCTGTCTTGAGCCCAGCTCTTATTATTGTCTAAAAACAGTTCAGGAAGTATTGCAGGTTATAAGATATTTAGCTTGGACTACAGTAGGTAACTTTGAAGTATGTTCTTCAAATTTTAAAAAGGCAAAGTAAATTTTTTTACACTAGCCAAGTTATCGGACTTTTTGCATAAGCATGTCATTCAAGTTTTCTAAAATATTAACTTTGATTTCACATTAAACGTCTCTAATACATGTACTTAAAAAAAAATATTGTCATTGAGATGTGTTTGTAAAATTATCCAGACTGCCGAAAGAAATTTGAAAAGAGGAAGCCTTGAACATATTACTCCTTTTCCACATGAAAAGCATACCCATTAGCAGAATATTCACTCAGTAAAATAAAATATTACCTGGTTTCTAAGGCACAATGTTTATAACACCTAAAGTGGAATTTATTTGATGAACTGCATTAAGCCCTCAGAACATTTGCTGCAACTTGAGTAGAAACAGGCAAGTATTCACATAATATATTAGTCTGTAGTCAAAAAAGATATTTCATCTAAAATATGTCAATGTAGCGCCTGGAAGAATTTCTTTATAGACTGACATACAGTTCTTACTGCTTTAGAGGGTGACCTAAACTCAGTTCTCTTTCATTCAACAATGTCTCGTTTCCACTGCATAAAGCTTGGTCTCCAGTTCCACAACCCAATGCCTACCTTACATTATGTTGTACTTCACTGGTACCACACAGAGTGATTACATTATAAAAGGCCTCTAGATCACTTGGTTCAAATTTAATAGCTGGTTTCATTAATGCTCCAGGAGCAAGGGAAGCCTCTCCAATAATTCTCAGGTTGATAAATTTGATTTTCCAAGTATTCTCCACAAAAGGGCAGCGAATGAGTCCAAAAATTTGTTCAAAAATGCCCAAGCAAGTGTTCCCTCGGTGGACAGTCCCAGCAACTCCGACCATAACCAGACCATGGGGAGAAGAGGCACATTTCAATCCACGTGAATCAAGGTTGGGACTGAGAAAAAGATATTCTTCTTTCACTAGTGACAGCAGACGAAGGCTCACGATTTCTGCTCCTTGGTAGTCTATCACATTTTGTTCAGAGGTGTTGTAGTAAAACCTAAGCTTGACATCATGCCAGAAGTGCTGTGGTCCCCATTCATCTTGAGGTGGTCCAAGAAAAGGATTCTGAGAATTAAGAAGTTCAAAGAACCAGTGACAGAATTCTTTCCCTAATTGACGAAAATCAACTTTTTCAGTTTTATCTTCTTTCTCCTGCTGATTAAGATAAATACAAAATAAAACCAAGGTTAATTCTCCTATATCTATTTTTCTACCTAGGCTGTTTCATAAGAGAAATGAACTACATGTAAAACCCACTAAAACCACCATGTATAGTAAATTCTCTCTGCAAAAAGGGGAAAAATTATTTTAGAATTTCCAAGATTTAACATCTAAAAATCCAGCTAAGAAATTAAAGTTTAACAAAGCCTCTTAAAATATCATCATGTACAGTCGATAATGATTTATGAAAGCATCTTTTCTTGATTGTGGCAGCGGTTTCGCAGGTATGAAAATAAGTCAAAACCTTTCAAATGTATGCTTTAAATGAATATATTTGTGGCATATAAATCATACCACAATGAAGCTGACAATATCATCTTTAAATAGATACTTCTAATATTGAAATAGGTTGTTTTCTATGATCAGAATGAATTTTACACTACTATTTCTCTCCTAGCCCCAAAGAAAATGTTCGTGTAAATATATACCTGATAGGCTAGATTTTCATTCACTTATTTATTCTAGAGCATAATACCTCATTTACATGTTATGAAATCTTGTATTTACTGAGCACATACTATTTAATATATTGGGCACTATGCTTTGCACTTAAGTCCTACTTCCTTTTAACTATACAAGTCTTGTGACCTAGATATTATCCTTATGCCCATTTTATAGATTTTTTTTAAAAAAGGCTCAGAAAGGTCAAGTTATTTCCACAAGCTCACATCTAGTATATGGCAGACACTAATTTGAAGTCACATCTGTCATGATTTCAAAGTCAAGGTTCTTTTCAGCACATTAAGAAAGTCCTTATAAGATTCCTTCCTAATGTGAAGGTAAATATCTCTCACTGTAACACCTCATTAATTCAAAGTATGTGAGTATGTGGTATGTAGTTTAATAATCTGCAAATGGCATAGAGGTTCATTCAATCAACATTTAAATATTTACACAATATCTAAAATGTACAGTGGGGATATAAAGGGTGATGAACAGCCAATATCAGCCACAGAAAAGTTATAACAAAATTTTTTCTAGGTTAAAAAAATTAAATGTAATGAATAAGTTTCTTTTTGGAATTTTTTTCAATTTAATACCAAACTATGCTTTCAAAATAAGAAAGGGCTTATAATAGCATTCATTCATTCATTCATTCATTCATTTTTCATTACTTTCAGAGACAGAGAGAAACATCCATGTGAGAAAGAAACAAAAATTGGTTGCCTTCTGTAAGTGTCCAGGACTAGGGATCAAACTTGCAACCAGACATGTGCCCTAACCAGGAATCGAACCCGCAACCTTTCAGTTATGGGCTGATGCTCCAACCAACTGAGCCACATCAACCAGGGCAATAGCATTCTTTTAAAGTAGAAAAACATTTACAGAAAACTAGAGGCTAAATTAAAATTAAATTGATCTGGCAGTCTATCCACCCTCTTTTAAAAATCAAATATGATTTGATAAGGAGATAAAATTTTTTGCTTCACAAATCAGAATAGTATTTTATATACATTTCTAAATGTCAAAAATATTGTCTTTTAGATGCTTTACAGGTCTTCATTTAGAATACGTAAGATATGAAGTAAAGCTAAAAGTTATTTTAAAAAATTACTAACATGTTACCCCAGATCTAGAATTAGGCTAAAGAGTCTGAGACAAAACTATATGGTTCAGGTTGTAACTATAAGATCAATTTTACCTGTTGAAAGATTTTAACATCCTTAGAGGTCTTAAATGGTTCTGGTGTTTCCTTCAATTTCAGATGTAATTGCTTTCTCCAGTAATCCTTTGCATGCTGGATAAGACTGTGTTTTTCAGTAGCTGGAGGTATAATAACCCCCTGTGATGCCAAGTACTTAAATATGACGTCTCGGTGGACTTTTTTACGCTTCAGAAGTTCTTCTACATTTTGACTGTATGCTAATATTGCACGAATGGCATCTAGAAGGAAATTGTAAAGATTAATAGAAAATCATGAGTCACTTATAAATTTGTCCAAGGTCAGCAGAAACTCTATTTATATTCGTCATGGAATTTTTGCTTCTACATGAGATGGTTATCACTTTTTAAAAATAGGTAGTGGGTCATCAGGTTTTAGGTTTTTTAAAAAAAATTCTTTAGGATTTAAACTTCCCTACCTAAAATTCCCTCTCATTTCACTTTTTAGAAGATATTTTAGCATTTCTTTTATAGTGTGCTTTAAGAAAAAACTTTAGCCAAAGTAAAAAAAAAATTTCTAATAAGGCCAATGGGCTTAAGTAAGTTACAATCCATAAAAATGGGTTAAATTACAATATTTAGAAGTGCAAAAACTTTTAGTTCAATCTCCTCATTCTACACATAATAAAACTTAAAGATTCATGAAGTATCAATAATCATACTTTTGAGAACAGGCAGAACCCTGATTGTATTTTTTTGAATTAGAAAATTATATTAAACAATAGTTTAAGATTATTTTTAACGTGTGAGGTACACAGAATAGCAAAAAAAAAAAAAAAAAAGAAGAACTCTCAAGCACACAGCATGCAGCTTATGACAGGAAATAATTAACATCTCTGAGGCTGTAATTTTTTACCTCCCTACTTAATAGCATTCCCTCTTCCCACCGACCTCACAGGTAGCTATCCTAAATGTCGTTTACTATTCTCCCCTTTTTTAAAAATAGTAGTTGCAGCATAACTATGTATCCCTAAACAATATAGTTTTGTAATTTTTGAACACTATAAATTTCAACCCATCAATATCTTCTGTAGTCAATTTTCCCCTTACTGTTGTTTCTCAATAATGTTATATTCACTTTCAACTATGTGAATATACATAGTTCTAGTTAATTCATGTTCACTGTTGAACTGTAGTTAATTGTATGACTATATCACATAGAGTTTTATCGTGTGTATCCAATTACAAACACTATTACTTTCATACGCCTCACACTGCAGAGGGGCAAGTGGATGAGCATTACCTATGAGCTTGTTAAAAATGTGAAATTTCTGCACCCACGCTAAAACTACTGAACCAGAGCCTGCATTTTAACAAGATCCCTGAGTGATTTCATAGGCATATTCAAGTTTGAGAAGCTCAGTCTAGAATATGTGCTTCGGAATAAGCAAATCTTCCATTTTAGGAAATAATGTCAAACTTGTTTTCCAAAGAGGTAGTTCTAAAAGTTGTTGTACAGAATCACCAAAGCTTGAAGTTTATACATTAAGTTTTTAGCCAGTATGGTACATAGGAAAAAAAAAAAGATTGTATATTTTGGTTTTCATTTCGCTGCTTTCTAAAGAGGTTACCTTTTCATATGTTTACTGATTTTTTTTCCCTCTTCGAGAAATATTTCTTCAAATCGTTTAACATTTTTGTACTGGGAACTTTATTTTTATTTGCTTTTAGATCCATCAATTAAACCCAGCATTTTGATCTACTGTAATTTTAAATTCACTCACCTGGTCCTTAGACGTGATTAGAATATAAAATATATAAATGCTGAAGAACTACATTAAGTCTAAAACCATTTTCAGTCTAAATTCATAGGAATTTCTTCTTTTAATGTTAATGGTACGAAGTTTCAGATGAGATTTGTCTTAAATGATAGCAATGTAAATCTGACTTAAGTAGAGAAATACAATTTTAAAAAGCTAAATCTTAGTAAGTAAGCTTTCACTAATGCAGGAGACAGTAATTTTCACATTTAAAAATAAAACCCAACAAGTCTGAAATAAAACTAGACACGTGACATACAACAAGAAACGCTTAAGGTACTCATTTTTATACGGACTAATTACTATCAAGCTGAATGTTAATAACTCTTGAAATCTATTCTACCGAAATGTTTGACTCTGAAAATGTTTTTTCTACTACAAAAAAAAAATCATCTCAAAAAAAATCTGGGATCCAAAAAATCCCCCATGAATTCAAACCATCTGCTTTTATTACAGTGGTTGTTTTAATTAGTATATTGATACAAATGTTTGAAATCCTCTTCCCAGCTTGAAAATGCGCGAGCAGCGGCTGACACTCTCAGCTGATCGAAACAAAATGGAATACCCCTGGTTCCCGAATTTTTTTTTAAAGTGACTCTTCACGTACTCTGGTTCCTCGAAATAACAAATAGCTGCCTATAACATCCAATGGGTAAAACTAGCGCCTTTTCGATTGCCACTACCTCCCCCAAGGACAAGGCGCGGCGAGGCCGCCCCAGGTTGCGTTGCAGTTCCAAGACCGCTGAACAGCAGCGCTGACCGAGATTCCTGAAGGTTCCGCTCAAGCGCAGTCCAGGATGGGTTGGGGAATAGGCCTTAAACCTCCTCCACTCACAAGATCCCGTTTACCTGGGGGCCAGTGAGGCCTGGGACGCGGCGGCCGGCCTTGGGGATAGATAGTGGTGTAGACTTACCCTGGCGGTCCTCAGGCTGCACAAGGCGGTTTGTGATGGTGTCGCATAGGGCCATGATATCATCGTTATCCAGTAGGCCGAGCATGTTACGACAGCCCTCTCTCTCTGGATCGCTGAGGCCCGACATCTCGACCCCCAGGTAGGGGGGAGAGGACAACGCCAATAATGTCGCTCCTTTAGGCCCAAGGGGCCGGCGCCTTGGCAACAGGCACCGGAAGTGCCTTTCCTGCAGTTCTTAGCCAAAGCGCCTCGGGTATTCCAAATCCTTGGGCGGAAGTGACCGCCAATGTGGTCAATCAGGAAACGCAGTGCTCCAACTTGTCGTTCCGGGCTGGCCGGTACGGAGCGTGGTCCCGCGAATCTCACTTTTGGAAGCAGCCCGCTTACACCGAAATCATCGACCTTCCACGGGAGAGCTGGTCGCAGAAAGCGAAGCCCTGAATCCTCAAGAGTCCCTCCTCCAAAAGAATGCCTGGGACGGCTGCGCAGGTGCAGGTGCGTAGAAAGCGGGCGTCGGCCCCTTAGTGTACGGCAAACTCCCGTGATGCCGCGGGGCCGGCCAAGGGAGGAACCTCCTCCCCGTCCGCATGCCCAGCCCCCCGGAGTGCTTGAAAGTCTTAGGGTGCCGCTTCGAAGTTGAGTGTGCCTATAGTATGAGTCTGTTAAATTGTATAGTACCGTGTTAAAATACTATGGTTTTAGCAATACACTATAAGAAGTTTTGTTTTTTTGGTTTCCCTCCAACCATGCCTCGCCTGCCTGCCTGCCTTTCTGCTGACTTCCCTCTCAAGCTGAAATTGGTTGTTCCTTCCGTTCCGATCATCCCAGGCTTAGTTTTACGCTGGGCAGTTGTCGCGTAGCAATTTAAAATTAGGACGCTGGAAGCCGGAGGCCAGGGTTTTAATCTGACATTTACCAGCGGTGACTGTGGGCAAGCCGTGTTGTCCCACAGTTTCCTATCTCGAAGTGAATCTAGAAGAGATACCTACAAAGGTTGTTAGCAAAGGGGGGGTGGGGGCAGGAGGAGAGCATGAAGAACAGTGCCTGGCCCTTCTTTAGAAAGAACTCAACAAATTCTGAGTGCTGCTGATTCTACTGCTCTGGGGACCACACTGTTAAGAATCACTGCTGGTAGAAGTCTGTAGCCAACTTCATCCTTTGTCTCTGAAATCAATAATCCTCAGGCAAGTCTAGCTCTCTCAATGTGGATCTATTAGATCCACTTATGTTCTACATTTGTAGGGACAGATGCATGACCAAAAACTGCATGGCGTTAAGGTTTTAGGACACATCTGATATTTCAATTCCACCTATTTATTAGCTATGTGATGTTAATCAAGTTATTTAACTTTTCTGAACCTTGGCTTCTAAAAAGCAGTGTTCTTATCTACTTTCACAATTAGGGATTACACATACAAAGTAGCTGGTACACAGTAATTTAGTAAAACCAGAAGCCTTTCTTCTCCAGTGTGCAGCATCCCCAAATGCTATGTACTACTGGATTGCCTTCATTTCAAATTTTGCTGTATAACCAAAACTTGTCTGTTTTCAGTTGGTTCTTGAAATCAGTATGAATCTTACATTATGCTATGAAAGACAACCTATTTAACTTGGGAGCTTACTTATGAGTATTTCATTGCCTCAGAATTTCTCAAGTTTCAGGAAAAAGAAATGGGAAGGGTAGATAAACCCAATAACTCTATCTAAACCTCAAATATATGTATTTAATAGTTTAAGACTACTTGACCATAATTCATAGCCTGAGAATTCTAGATCTCATCTCTAGAATGCTTTAATAACTTTTTCAAAGCATAACATTTGTAATTTGCGCAAAACACTGTATTCAACACAGTATGTGTTCTTCCATTTGCAGTGCTAACTTACCACATTAAAATATGTTCTTTTACTACACTGGGCCCATTTTTTCCCTGTTGCAAGTTACAGCAAATAATGTAGGGGTTTTCCTTTGTTAGTAAACCAAAAAGGTAGGAGCTCTCATGCCCAAGGATGTCTTTTAGGTACAGATTAATTGGCTTATTTTCCCATTGAAATGCTTTTTGAGGTAGTAATTTTAACTGTCATTTATGAATGACTTCAAAGTTTTTGTTTTATTGTTTTAAATTCCACCAGAGACTCTTCATCTTTGGAGAATTACCAACATAGACAAATCCATCTGCTGCCTTGCTTTTGGAGAGTTCTCACATTTGTCTTCCACCAACTAAATTTGCAGAGGATGCTATCTCACACTGAAAACATTTACCTGAAACGACTTTAGTAATTCTAGCAATGTGTAATTCCTGCATGTGGACATTAGTTCAAATAATTTCTAACATGATATTTTTATATAAACTTTTAGATTTATCTTTTTTGTTTTTAAAAATCACTTAATATGAATATGGTAATATAAACTGAAATACCTCATTTTCTTATGAAACATAATACAAATTTCTGACTTAATATATATCTTATATGGTTCTTAAATTTCTTATTTAATATGTATCTTAGCGCTAATTCCTTTGGAAGCATTGTGCTACATAAAACTGACCACTTCGTTACCAATAAGGACAATGTTTTATTGAACAAATCTATGTACAGTACAAAAAATTTCTTGAAATGAGACACTATTGTTGACTTATTGCATCAATGGCTCAGTTTTAATTTGTACTCCTATAAAATGCAAAGTAAAATAATGTTCAACAAGGAAGCACAAATTCCTTTCTTGCTGAACCTGTAATTATCTTTCACATATTAACAATTCCAAAATGCATATGCAGCATTTAGTCATTCTGAAAAGGTGTTTTACAGTACCAAATAAATTAAAAAATAAACACTATTATCCCTTTTAGATTTTTAATCCATAAAACAGCTTAAACCAAACATGAAAGGCTGAACCTTCACGTGTGATCTGAGAAGAATCACAAGTTCAATGTTATAAATTATCTAGTCATTATATAACTGGCAGTTAAAAAAAAAACAAAAACGATTATGGCTGAAGCCCAAAGTACCAGTGTCCTTATCCACGGAGATTCCCCCTTTCTACCTCCTCCAAAATATCTGAGCAGCAAAAATTCAGATTTGCTATTTTCTTGACCTTACTGAAACATAACAGAAAGTTAGTATTTAATGTTTTGAAGGCAGTTTTTTTTAATGTAAAAACAAAGGATTGAAACTTGGTCAGTGTAAGATAACACATCCTCAAAAAGAGTAGAAAAGAAAGAGAATAAACTGAGGAAGAAGAAAGCTTCCTTTTCTTCTGGATTTATGTATAAACCAATTTGAACTCAGGCTTTCAGAAAGTTTTCCCTCAGCAACACAAAAGTAGAAATAAAACTTCAAATTAAGACAAAAAATACATGGTATATGTTTAAAACATCTTGGTATGAACTGCAAATGAATGAAAATAATTTGTAGACATGGCAATTTAAACTTACAAAAAATAAGTTAAAATATTAATTTGTAATTTTAAGCTTATGGAATATGAAGCAGAAATTATATTTGAAAAAACTTCATTGTTCAAATGCACTAGTTTCCAAACAGACTTTATTGCATTATTTTAGAGTAAACTGAAATAGATCTCAATGTTATATTTTTAGTCTCAGAGAGTATGGAATACATTTTAAGTTGACCTTAAAGAATTTAAAAAATCTGATGTGTGTGCTTGTGCTGTTTAAAAGTAAATCACACAGCCTAATGTAGGCTACATTAAAAAATACACACTAAATTTTATTGGAATGGTATGACTTTCAATTGCATAGTAGTGAATGTCCATGATTAAATACATTAATAAAATTGGGAAATTTTTTAGATGTCTGATCTATCATGACCTATCATGTCCTGAAAATCCTAATTTAATAAAATCTAGGTGTACCCTGGAAGAAATGTCCCACTTGCTTGGTAACTTCATTCAAGAAACTTTAATATTCAAAGTATTTGGATATAGTAGAATCTGATGAGACTATCTACTTTGAACAAAAATGTGTCAGTTGGAATACTGGAATATTTGGTTGACACTGGTATGCTTACTAGCTCAGTTTTTGAAGAATCTGCCGTCACATTTGTGTTCATTTTATCCCTGCTACAGATTAACACAGTTAGGTAAATGGACGTCTTTTAACCTTCCTCTTTTAGAAAATGTACAAGTGTTGGGTTGGCCAAAAAGTCCATTTAGTTTTTTCTATAAAATGACACACTTTTCATTTTTACCAATAATTTTATTAATTTGGTATTTTGAGTACATCACCTACCTTCCACATGGAGTGATGTTGGTTGTTCTTAATATCTCAATTTGATCACTATCAATTTCAACTGGTTTACCCAAGGGTGGAGCATTGGCAAGAAATATCCAGGACAAAACTTCACAAACCACCTTTGACACATTCAGTCTGTCACAGCACCTTCTCCATACACTGCACAAGTCGTTTTTTTGCATTTCAGTTGCATTACCTTTCTTGAAATGATAAAGCATATGCCAAAAATGTGTATTTTCTTCCATCTTCAATATTTAAATGGATACACAAAAATTCACCAAGTTTGATACCTTTTTTTAAAATGCATGCTGATATGGCAGCTGTCACAATACAATCTAATAAAATTCCTTCCAATGAAGTTAAAGACAACTAAGCACTACTAGGGCCATCTTACAGAAAAAACAAACGAACTTTTTGGCCAACCCAAAAGAACATATCTGAGAGGGTATTTAAAAAGCACTTTTTGTCTTAACAATTTATTGACAATTAAGTTAAAATCTTCCTTAGGAAAATTACTGGTCATTAAGGAAAATAAATGTGTCAATATATCTTACTGTATTCTTGTGCAAATTTTTGTGTAAATATTTCCTTTCATATATATATATATAAAAGTTACTATTCAGACCAAATTCATCACTAATAAATATGAATGGGTAAGTAGTATGGCTTATAATTAATTCTCCTAACTGAATAAAACCAATGAATTCTTGACCTGATTCTTAGCTTACATTTCTTACAGCCAGTTATTTCTATATGGCTGTACTTACATAACTCACATTAATGTCTATAGGACCTTACTGTGAATCATCAAGCAATGTCCTGACACTACTCTATATACAAATAGAAATATCCCAGTGTGCTTATACCATTATTCACATTGAAGAATTTGTAATTCAGTGTTTTCCTTCAACTAGACAGCCTTTAAAAGTGGTCTTAGGTTCCCCCAATCTGTCCCCAAAGTAGTTGCTGGTACTTTTTCTATTTAATTGACACTGCTGCCTTTTAAAGACTACAATTCACTGGTATTGTAAGAATGGAAAATGGAAGGTTCTACTAAAGCACTGTTTTGTTTTCTTTTGTTTTTTAAATTTTCAGTGCTAGCATGCCATTCATTGAACTTTGACTTTTCTATTCAATCATCTGGAAACAAGTTACAATGTATTATGAACAAAATGGTGATAAGTAAGCCAAGTTTTATTTTCATGTATCCGTTTCTAAATTATAGTAAAGCAAATAGCAGTGATTCCTTAAACCATGTTTGACCAGAAGGGAATGTCATAATCTGATTACGCATGACGAGAAAACAAATCCCATTTGTAGAATACTTTATTGTAAACCAACCTCTCCCCTTTGTAAAATAACAGGTTAACTTTTCCCTTTCTGTAAGGCCATAGCTTGTTTCTCTTTGACTAGTTGCCTGAATATGTTTTTCACATAAGCAAAACTGAACATGCTGCTATTAATCTCACAAACTTTTTTTAAAATGTGGTTTTCTGGATAACTGGTACTTTGGGAGTTTTGAAATAACCCTTTTTAAATCTAACCCAGCACATCTCTGTGAGTTCATTCTGGACAATGTGCGTTGTCTTTATCTTTAGTAATCCAAGACCACTCTAAAATTAAGGCCATCAGGGAAATAGCAAACTGATGATGCATTTTCTTGTAGTGCTTTTTTCACACTACTGCTTGATCAACAGATATTTCTCAAACATTTTTATCAGGCACCTGTAAAAGAGAACACGTCTATTAATTCAAATTTTATACATGTTCATCTGGAATTCTAAGTCAGATCCCTGTTTATTTATACCCTTACACATTCAAAGAATACTGATTATCAGTAGAAAAACCAGCTTTTCTTTTTTTTTCGGATTTTCAATTACTTTCTGACTCTTAAGTATTTTTGTAAAGAGGCTCAATTTCACTTGGTTTATATTCTAGCATGCAGGTGAAAAACACTTCCGTCATAATTACTTTTTTCTAGAACTTTAATGACATGAAACTTAGAATGAAGGAAAGCCTCAGATACAGTGAAAGAGTATGATCAAAGAGTATTAAAAACCTGTGTACAAGTTCTGACTCCCACAAGCTCACAGGCCTGTGCCTTTGCAAATTACTTGTGTATTTGACTTTGATCTATAAAACAGGAATAGTAATATTACCTAACTGTGCTATACAAATGTTAATTTTTTAACCTCAAAGATCTATGGCATTTTCTACTTCTACAGATATACCTACTAAGAAGATAGAAGACTTACTTTCATCATCTGAATCAAATCCAAAGAGTGCCTGACATTTCTTTTGTGCAAGGTGAGCCTCAAGTGCTTCTGCATTACAGTAGGTGGTCAGGCATTTGCCACATCTTAGTCTTTTCACTGACTTTTTACAAATGTTATCTTGATCAGAATAGGCATCTATTCTATCAGTCAGAAATTTTCTGCGTTTTGGCATACTAAGATACCGTTCATCAAGGTAACTGGGAGGCAATGGTCTGACATATGGCTTTGATAAAATTAAGCCATATGAAGTATGTTCACTGGTCGGATTTGGTTTGGATGGTGCCTGAGATACTGGTGGGGTACTGTGTTCTTGTGGTAGAACACTGGGTAAAATGGAACCATTTTCCGTCCTAATTCTATTTGTATCAGTTTTCAAAGCAGGATCTGATGAAACTAAAGGTATCTGTTCTATTCCACTGTGTCCATTGACTAAATCACTAATACTAAAATTATTTTCAGAATTTGGCTCTATGTCAGGCATCTTTTGGTCTATGAAGCTTATATCAGAAACAGTATCATCAGAATGTTCATTTCCATTCTGAACTAAATTGTCTGTCTTCTTTTCCATACTTTCTATACATGTCTTTGGTTCTGTAGAATCTTTCCTTGATTTGCTAGTAGAAACTGGCAGACTAATAGCTTGTTTCTCATTACTAGATGAGTCTTTTTCCTGACGATTAGGATTTGAGTCTGTAAGAACATCCCAAACAACTGCTTCACTTGGTTGTGCAGATGATTCTGGTGTTTTACTTAAATAGTGCTGAGCTTCATGTTCATATAACAGAGGAAGATCTTCAAAAAGCTCATGGCATTCTGGAAAACTACACTGAGCTTGAAATATCCTGTGACTTTTTGTGTGTTGAGCAAGCTGGAATGGCAGCTTAAATGACTCATTGCAGTTAAAATGCAAACAAAAGTACACATTTGGATAGCTGTGTCTGTTAAGGTGATCTATAAAATGCTGAGAATCTTCAAACTGCCTTTGACAAAATTTGCATTTTCCTTTGCTCCACTTCATTACGGTTTGCCGCACATTCAGGTCAGTTGGATGTACAGTCCTTGCATGTTTATTTAGAAATCCAATTCTTTTAAATATCCTGACACAGCCAAGAGCAGGGCACTTAAAGTTTCCTTCTTGGTCTGTATCATATATGTCTTTTGGATGGCACACAGTTCCATTGATTTTATGAAGTACTGAGGTTTCTTGATTTAGGTCATAATCATCTTCAAAATCATCTTCTTCATCCTCTTCCTCCTCATAGTCATCCTCACATATAGGTGAAGGCTCTAATAGATTATTTATGTAAGTATCAGTACTACCATTTTCAATAATGTTTTCAATAGCATCTTCTGATACACTTATGGGAATTTCAGTGAATTCAGCCACATGTGCAGGGATGACTTCTTCATTTCTATCACTGGAAGTATTAATAGTCTGTACTTCCAAATCTTTATTATCAGAATTCTCAGTTTCAAGTGAAATTAAAGAATTGGAACGACTTATTTCTCCCAAAACAGGACTTTCCTGATCCTCCTGTTGAGCTGCAGCAATTTGTTGTCTTTGTATTTTTTTAACATGATTCTTTAAATGCTTCTGCATAAGTCCTCTGTTTCTAAATTTCCTACCACATATAACACAGGAAAAACTGCCCTTTTTCTGATGAGCCTGGGCATGCCTTACAATGTGACCACCTAGAAATTCCTTGTTACATAACATACACCGATGTCTTGGGACATTGTGATCTACTTTAGTAGTATTAAGAGCTGTAAAGTTTTTCTTTGTATTAACATGGCCTTTAGGTTGGGCTCCAGACATATCATCAGGATCAAGCTCTCCAGTGCTCTGATCTGTTAGAGAGTCAAGCCCTTCATCTAAATCTCTGTGTTCCACTGTCTTTCTTAGATTACCTGTAGAATTTTCCAGTGTATTTTCATTTAGAAATCTAATTGCTGATTTATCACTCAGTAATGCTACACAGTTTTTCTTAATCATTACGAAGTTCCAGAATTCAGGATCAAAAAACAACCCCTTTTTTAAAATTGGAAGTAATTCAAAGCGAACACGATTTTGAACACTACTAGTGCCTTCATTATATTCTTCATCAGGACGTTTGTAAAGTTCTTCAACCGTATGATAAGCTTCCAAGGAGCGCTCGAGAAAAAATATTGAGAGTGCACAAATCCTGAGGATCTCCAAATCATTTGGCAAAAAATGTGCAATTGTTTTATAAATTAAACATTTAGTTTTGGGATCATCATAAAGGTCTAGTTGTAGAGCACAACCACATATTTCAACACAAATTTGTAAGCCTTCTTCTTCAACCTATAAAAAGAAAACAATATTACTACCAAATACCTTTTTAAAAATAATACACTAATTAGTTTACCTTTTAAAAATACAACCCTAAAGTGAAAGCTAAAAAAATCACAGTATTCCAAATGTGTAATTTTCCTCAGTAGTTAGCCTTAACTCTTAACTCAGTAGGTAGCCTGAACTCTTTTATTATAAATAAATCTTTCTAAATTTGAGAATCTGAAAAAGATAGCATTTTCACTTTTAATTTACCTAATTTGCAAATTTGTCAAGCATTACTAACCATAATAAAAAGCGCTTCATAACCTTATGGTGATTTAAAATACAAAATACTCTGTAAACTTAAGAAGATTAAGTTTCTTATTTCAGGTACCAATCTCATTCTGTGGCAGATGGGTTAAATTATATGAATTTAAGCACATTTATCATTTTTTGATGTCAAAAAATAACTAGACTTAAAAAATAACTGGTTATGGAAACTCTTTCATAAAGCTTCACTATTTAATTAACATTATTTAAACATATAAGGGAAGAAAAGTAGGCCACATGAAGAGGGCCATTACAATCTTTCCAAATCTAATAAGGTAACAGAATAATGAACCTACTGAAAGTTACCAACAAAATTATTAGAGTTTTGAAATTTTTACTTATGACTCAAAGATAAACTCCATCAGTTTTTACTCAGAAATTTGTTGTCTATCCACCCTAATTCAAGTTATGAATAATGCTGCTAGTGATTTGAAATGATCTAATGTAGAATTCAAGTCCTTTTAGGATCTCCAGCAACCCACCCTCAACTCCTACAATCCCTCCAATTAGTTTGATCTTCTACATAATTCCCCCAGGTTTCTCTGCTACACTATTAATGTCACTGAACAGTTGTGAGATAACAGTAACATGAGAAAAGTAGTCTTTAAAATACAAATATTAGTATTATCCTCATCTACCATTTAAAACCTAGCTTAAAGCATTCTCCTTTGTGGAGCCTTTTCAGATATGTCATCTATGTCTCCTTCTGAACTCATGTGGTATTGTGCCTCTTTTCACAGCACTGAGGCATGTAAATGACCTATTCCGTTAGATAAAAACCTTTTAAGTATAGTGTAAACAATTAAGCACATCTTAAATATTTATTTCATCTTTGAATTTTTCCTGTTATAATGTATTTTTAGGTTGACCAGACTTGTGAAAATAAGAAAGCTTTCTGATAACTGGCTGAACTTCCCCAATGTTATAAACTTTCTTTAGCAGAGTCTTTTAATGTTTGGTGCAAATGAGAATCACATGTAAAAAAATATATAGATACATCTTTTATTTTTGAAAGGGGTTTTACAGATAACTCTGATGCACCTTAAATGCTGAAAACTATTTTATGGCCTAATTTGTTTGTTTTTCCTCTTTTTGGTAGGGAGAAGGGTTAAATTTAACAGTACGTTTGAAAGACATTTCACTATTAAGCTATTAAGGCTATTAGCAAAACAAATAGGAAATAAAAAAATACCTCAATATAACGCTGTCAACTCTATATCATGGGAATATGATCACTACGTGGTCATTATAGCTAATGAGTGATGTAATAATGAATATTATAAATACACAAATGTAAGAAAATAATAAAATATATTAACTTAATGGATGCCTCTTTATGTAACCTGCATGATGATTCAGTTAAAATGTAGTCTAGCTTCGTCTTGACTATCTTTGTATTTAAACTTGTTAATATTTGCAAGAAAAAGTGAAAGGATTGGCAGGATCCATTTTCATGTCTATATAAGTCATGTAGAATCGTACTCACTTGCAAATGGCCGATGAAAAACATGCTTCAGGACTATTTTTAAAAACAGTTAATGGGTTTATACTGTTTAAACACTCCAAAAATTTGTTCTTAAGTTTCAAAAATGCCTTGTACTCATGGTTTCTTTAACCTAAATACCATACTTAAAACTATGAGCTATATTTCTTTTTTAACAGTGATAAGCTGGCATTGTCTACAGATAAAGTTCATCTGCAAATTAAGATTCTACTAAGGTGATAAACTTATTTAATTGTATATCCTCTTCAAATTTATAGTCAAATAAATTTTATCATAAAAGATTCAAGTTTCATTGAGCTGTCATTTAATTTTAATTTAAAATGAAGGGGTAAATATATCCTATTTACCTCATCTTTAATGATTTTCATGAAAGGAAATATGACTCTCACATTAGTTGCTGTTCTTAAAAGCTGGTAGCATTGATCTACAAAAACTTGTTTTGAAGGATTAGACTTAAGCTGAAGTTTACTCCATATGAAAATCAACTCCCTGTAAATGAGAAAAAAAGAGAAATATCAAAAATACAGTTTATTGAAATGCTGACATTAGTTATCTTTAACTGATTCGTTGGCTTAGATACATACAAAGTGGGTATAAATGGACATTATGTTAACCCCAAGCTACTTCTGCTACCCATATGGAACTAATAAAAGCTGGTGGGGGGAAATTTTAGAAATTGTAGTGTTGCAGTGGTAAGGAATGAATTTTCAATCACATGCTGACAAAACTAAGGCATCTCTAGTAGTTGATCAAAATGAATTCTAATCCAGATGTACCAATGTTACATTAAAAAAAATTAGCCATTAATTAATACCCTACTTGCCAATTTAGAAATCAGTGCTATAGACTTTATGCAAAGGATAGCTCATATTTTTCATTTTCAATTTATTAAGATACCAGAAGTGCTACAGATCCAAAGTTTAAATATATTATAGTACTAATTCTGAAATATTTTAGATTACCTGCTCTTCCATTAATATGTAGACTTTCAATATATACAAGCTATGGACCATTTTCAAAAATATGGCTTAAGTTATTATATGAAGCAGTGGGTTTTGTGGGGAAGAAAATCGTAAGATATAGTTGATATATTTGGATATCATATTTTAGCAAATTAGAATTCTTTAAATATATCATTAGTTACATAAAGTATCATAATCTAAAAAGTATTAAAATAATTGATGACAAAAAAAGTTTTTTTAAAGTGACTGAGTATGCCCAGCATACACAACTATTAAATCTAAGGGCAGCTTGACTACTATCATGAAGGTATGAATAGTCTACTTAGAGAGGCAATACAGAAAACAGAAAATGAAGACAAGCAATGTGCTATCAGTAAAAAACAAAATCCCCTGTATTTCATACTGGCTGTGTGGTGTTCATAAGTTTCAGTCCATCACCAACTTCTTTTTTTCTTTTTGCATATGTACACCTATGGAAGTTCACTGGGTTTCACACCTTGCTCCCAAATCTGTAGTTCTGATTTCTTTACCAATTTCCATGTCTAGGTATATTTCAATTAAGATTGCTTTCTGTCGCCATAACCCTATCGGAATAAATAACATTCCTGCAAAATTGACAGTCTTTTCCTAGATCAGTCAATGACACTAAACATTCCTCTAACCTGTTGTTTTAACCTATTCATTTTTCAGTCTTTTCCACTTTGATTATATTTTCCCCCACAGCCATTCTTCTCCATATACCACCTTAGGCCCTTAAGTTTAATTTATTTTTTTAAAGATTTTATTTATTTTTTTAGGGAGAAGGGAAGGAGAAAGAGAGGGAGAGAAACATCATTGTGTGGTTGCCTCTTACGCATCCCCTATTGGGGACCTGGCCTGCAACTCAGGCATGTGCCCTGACTGGGAATCAAACCAAGCATCCTTTGGTTCTCTGCCCACACTCAACCCACTGAGCTATACCAGTCAGGCCTAATTTTATATGTTAATAATTCTATAGGGTTCTAAACTGATCTGTTTCAACCTTCCAGACTATTTCATTTAATGCATGTTCTAGATGCCATATAGTGTCAATAACAGTGGAAACATGGATTTTGAAATCAGAAGCATCAGGATTTGAATTCTGGGAACTCTTCTACACTGGTCTCCTTACAGTTAATTTATTCCCATGTTTGTTTATGTTGATTACTCTTCTTGGAAAGTAGTTCTTTATTTCTAAGATGAGCTTATCTTTCAATGTCCATACCACGTGCCTCTTCACAAAAGCCTTCATGAGTACCCCAAAGTGGTAATTACTTCAGAACAGGACTTTATCCCTCTTATTGATTTCATGCCTTTCATATATTTCCTCACTTATATTTTATAGATCTTGTTTCTCTAACTATCAATACATTATAAATGTATAAATGTAACACATTACATAATGTATCTCAATGATACATTATATGGATGTAGTGGCAAAAACATGAGAGTGGGAATGAGAGAGACCTAAATATCAATAGTGCATTATATGCTACTGGGCTTGGCATTACCAAGTTTACAGTGAGCCACCTTTTTCTGGCATTCCCTTAATACGCAAGATTGGAGGCCCAGTAGCCATGTCTCCTATGTGACCCTTCTCGCCCTCCTTAAGATATTAATTCAGGAACAGGAAACTGATCCCAGTCAGTTTCAACTCTAGAATGTTCTCAACTCTAAACTATGAAGCATGCGTACTGTTGACATTCCTTCTGGTCTGCAACAGGAGAGACTGGAACTAACTGACACAAAAGAGAAACGATTTTTTTTTTAAACCCTAGCAATCTCGTGTCCCTGATAGTACTTCTCTTTTGAGGACCAACTATATCCCTGTCCCTTTTGTCACTTATGTCATATGCCAGTATGTTTCCAGTAAATACAGGCATACCTCATTTTTTTGCACATTGCTTCATTGTGATACACACGTTGTGTTTTCTTACAAACTGAAGACCCTCCACAAGTAAAAGATTATGACTTGCTTTATTGTGATACTCCCTGTGTTGTAATATTCGCTGTACTATGGTGACTGGAACTGAACCTGCAGTATCTCTAAGGAATGCCTATACTATTATATTTTCCCTAAACTAGTTACATGTTGAAAAAGACATGGCATATCTCTGCAACAGATTTAAAAACAAAAAATGATAGTTGGAAATTATGGCAAAATATTCCATTCAATATTATACAAGTGAATGTTTAACATATTAGAAATGTATATATGTATTATCCAACTTATTCCAAAATATAATTTGAGACTCCTTAGAGAGACATTACCAACATACAATATTTTTTTTCTTTTCTTTCTTTCTTTTTTTAAAGATTTTATTTATTTATCTTTAGAGGGGAAGGGAAGGAGAGAGGGAGAGAAATATCAACGTATGGTTGCATTTCATGCATCCCCTGCTGGGAACTGGCCTGCAACCCAGGCATGTGCCCTGACTGGGAATCAAACCCAGTTTGGTTCGCAGGCTCGCGCTCAGTCCACTGAGCCACACCAGCCAGGTTTTTTTCTTTTCTGAAGAGAGATATCTTATCTTTGTTTCTGTTAACTCAGGAGGAAAGTTGGTAAACCAAATATAATACCAAGTTCTTAATAAATTTGCCAGGAGAGGGCTACCAATATAGATTTTAGCTTTCTAGCACACAAAGCAGAAACATGGTTATGAAGCTCCATTCTGACTAAATTTATAAGAGGAGTCTCAGGGTTTACTTGTGCGCTGGGTTTTGAAGGAGAACATACGCAAAAAACAAAACACCCTAAAAACCACTAATAGGCTTATTTGTGAAGACTAAAGGGGATGTTTTAATGAAACTTACATTTTCTTTTCAAACAGAGGTTTCTTTAGAAAACACAGCACCAATTTGGTGTACATATTTACCAGGTAGCAAGTACTAATAAAATCATCAAATTCATCAAGGTATCTAGCTGAGGAGAACAGGCTATAACAGGCTCTACAAATGCCCTTAAAAATCAGAGGTTGTGAGTCAGGCTACCTGGGTTTGTATCCTGGCTTTATCTACTAGTTGAATGGCATTGGTACAATATTATCTACCCCATAAAATTGTTGGAATAAGTAAGATAATGCACATATATGGCAAAGACTACAGGAAGCACTCAGCAACTAGTAGCAGCTGCTATTACTATTTTGTTTGTTTGTTTGTTTACTGATGGTAAGAGAAATAACTCCTCTAGCTTGAGATAAAGCAAAACTGGACTGTGGATCAGGTCCTATTCTTAAAGAGTCCAGATAAAGGGTAAGCTGATCGTAGGGAAGGCCAAGATGAAAAAGACAACACAGACCTTGTAGGCTAGAAGGAATCCTGCTTCATCAAGTTACAGTGAAAATCAACTTTTAGAAAAAGGATTTCAGCATTTACGAATCTAGAGGAGAGGTAAAAGAAATGAGAGGGCAGACCATCAGAACTCAGCCTACTCAGAAGAAAGGACAAAGAAGTAGGCTAAAGAATCCTTTCCATTTAAGCAGCTGGGAGTTGCATTACCCAGCTTCTGTTCTCGGAGGGTAACTGTGGCCAGAAGCAGGAAAGATAGGTACTGTTCTAATTTAAGGTCCCTTCTTAGAGAACAGAAATTGGTTAGTCAAGAAATGAAGAAAATTAAATGCTTTCATCTTTGTGTGGTGTACATGTGATTCCTTTTTTAAAAAGCATATTAAAATGAAAAGACTGAGAATATCCAGTTTAAATAGTTTAATACAGCCAGAGCAGAGAACATTCCTATCCCTATCATAGGAAAAGATCTACTATAATAGTCATGAGTATATTGTTTGGGAATAACTACATATAAAGAAATGATAATACTAACTGTATGTCGTACCACTGCCTCCTGATCCCTTCCTCTATTTGAAATCCAACTTACTGGGTTTGAAATCCAGTAAGTTGGATTTCAACTTTTGAATAAAATTTACATAATCTAACTAAAGTATACTCTCCCAGAAAATAAAAAATAAAAAGTACACTACTCTCCTAGAATATTAGTAACAGCTACTAATTAGCTTTTTTACTTTATTTCTTAGTCTGAAGATTTTAATCTGTAAAAGAAGAAGATTAAATGAGTTTGGCTTTAAATCCCTTTCAAGCTATTGTTTTAAATATTTAAAATTCAAAAACACTTATTAAAGAATGTTTATAACCATATCATTTCAGATTATTATGTTCTGCAAATAAAACCTAATTTTCCTTTAAAAATTAATGAAATGTCCAAGTGGTGGTGGGTGGTGGTGGTGGTGGTGGTGGTGGTGGTGGTGGTGGTGTGTGTGCGCGCGCACGCTGGGGGAGGGGGGTCAGAAGTTACTATAATCTTCTATAATTATTATTCATGGTTTCACCTAATAGCATTTAAGGGTAGATACTAGAAAACACTCTCATACCACATTCTAAATTACATAATTGCTAAACTTGATGCTTCATATATCCTACTAATAACTTTGACATAATTCTAATGTTTTAAAAAAACTAATATACAATACCATTTACATTAGCACTTAAGAAACAAAATATATAGGTATAAATTTAACAAATATGTAGAAGATTTATATGAGGAACACTAAAACTCAGGTGAATTAAATCTAAGAACTAAATAAATGGAGAGATTTTTCAGTCTAGGAAGACACAATATTGTCAAAATGTCTCTTCTTCACAACTTGATCTACAGATTTAATGCAATCCCAATCAAAACCCTAGCAGGTCATTTTATGGATACTGACAAATCGATTCTAAAATTTATATTGAGAAATAAATACCCAAAATAGCTAATGCAATACTGAAGAAGAACAAAGTTGGAGGACTGATACACCTAACTTCAGGACTTAGTATAAAGCTAAACTGAGGACACTGCTACATCATCGAAAGAATAGACAAATAGATGAATGGGACAAACTAGAGAGCCCAGAAATGAACCCACATAAATATAGTCAACTGAATTTTGATAAAGGAACAAAGGCAATACAATGGACAAAGACAGTTTCTTCAGCAAATGATGCTGAAACAACTGGGCATCCACATTCCAAAAATATAAATCTAGACACAGACCTTATAACATTCACAAAAAATAACTCAAAATGGATCACAGACCTAAATATAAAATGTAAAACTATAAAACCTCTAGAATATAACATAGGAGAATACCTAGATAACCTTAGGTATGATGATGCTTTTTTTGACATAACACCAAAGATATGATCCATGAAAGAAGTAACTGATAAGCAGGACTTCATTAAAATTAAAAATATTATGCTCTGTAAAAGACAAGCCACAGACTGGGAGAAAATATTTATCAAAAAACACATCTGATAAATGACTGTTATTCACAATATACAAAGAACTCTTAAAAGTCAACAATAAGAAAACAAGCAACTCAAATAAACAGGCCAAAATCTTAACAGAAACCTCACCAAAGATATAAGAACAGCAAGAAAGCATATAAAAAGATGCTCCATATCATATGTCATCAGGGAAAATGCAAATTATAACAACAATGAGATACCACTATATACCTATTAGCAGGGCCAAAATCTAGAACCCTGACAACAAATGGTGGTGAGGATGAGCAACAGGAATTCTCATACATTGCTGATGAGAGTGAGAAATGGTACAACCCTTTTGGAAGATAGTTTGGCAGTTTCTTAAAAAACTAAACATATTTTACCATACATTCCAGCAATCGTTCTCCTTGATATTTACCCAAAGGAGTTGAAAACATGTCCACACAAAAACCTAAACACAGATATTTACAGAAGCTTTGTTCATAATTGCCATAACGTGGAAATAACCAAACGCCCTTCAGTGTCTGAATGGATGAATAAACTGTAGTACATCCAGACAAGAGAGTACTACTTAACACTAAAAAGAAACGCACCATCAAGCTATGAAAAGACACGGAGAAACCTTAAATGTAGAGTACTAAGTGAAAGAAGCCATTTTGAGAAGGCTACACATTGTATGATTCCAACTATATTCCAATTCTGCAAAGGCAAAACTATGAAGACAGTAAAAAAAAATCAGTGCTTTCCAGAGGTGGCAGTCAGAAAGAAAGATGAACAGACAGAGCACAGATGATTTTTACAGCAGTGAAAATACTCTGTATGATACTATAATGGTGAATTATGTCATTATATACTTGTCCAAACCCAGAGAATATAGAACACCAACAGTTAACTGAAAAATGAACTGTGACTTTGCGTGATCATGATGTGTCAGGGTAGGTTTAACCTTGGTAAAAATGTACCATTCTGGTAAGTAATACTGATATGTATGTGTAGAAGCAGGGGAAATATGGAAGATGTCTGTACCTCCCTCTAAATTTTGCTGTAAACATAAAATTGCTCTAAAAAATTAAGTCTCAAAAAAACCACCAAACTTCACACTCCAAATATAAAACATAATTGTTTCATTATAGCACATACCTTAAACATTTACAGTATCAATTACTGGCACATGATCATTCTCTTTTTTAACTGTTCAGTCTTACTATTGTTTCTTGCTTATCAGTTTCACGTAACTTTTTAAAAATTATAAAGTCCAAACTCCGCTAACCAATTCTCTTCTATTCCCCATCTTATTTCAATTTCTACATTAGGAACACTTACCAGATACAATACATGTCCCCATTCTGGAGCTGTGAAATAAGAAAAGATTCACAGAGTTGCAAGGCTAGCACAGTTTTGCCTTCTTTTTCAGTGTTACAGATGATATCAATTCCACTCTTACAATCAGTTTTCAATAAATGCTATAAGAGGAAAAGAAAAATCAGTTCATACCATTAAAAATATCTAAAGAGCTAGCTGTAGTAAATGTTTAAACATTCAGAAGAAATTAAATTCCTAGTTTTCTTCTATGAAGACAATGATGAACTGTACAGAAAAATTCTCATGGTCTCATAGTTTTACTATATAGAACGTTTACAGTTTACAATGACTACTTTTAATCTCATTAATGTCCATACTTGTAGGTAAGTAGGGTCCATATTAGGAAAGATTCTTTTCATCTTGAAAAAACAAAATAACAAACATGAAATTTAATTTCTTAGTATTTTATTTAAAAGGCAAAATCATAATGCTTCTCAGTTTTTATTTGATCTCTGTAACACCAGGAACTCAACATAAATAATGCTTATTAATGACTGTTTTGTTAATTTCATCATTTATTAATGTCAGATTTTGTCTAATTCAACATAAGCTTAAAGAATGGTGCCAAAGAGAACACATCTAGATAATGTAATCTAAAAGCCTTTGGTACTACTATAAAAGGAATTTAACAAGAATGGGCTACATTTTTTTTTTTAATTGTAAGGTTAAAATAATGACAGGCAAACAAAATCTTAAACAGTACCTCCTGGAATAGCCGATCTTCTACAGGTGACATAAATAGACATGTGAAGAGTGCTTGATGGAAATATAAATCTTTGCTGATTTCTGGGTGATTTATACAAGATTTAATAAGAGCCATTGCTTCAGGTATGCGTTCACAAGCAATTAGGTATCTGGCACGTAGTTCAAAGAATAGTGGGTTTTCAGAACTTAAGTATTTGTTCACTACATTAAAAAGAGAACAGACTCATATTACTCTCAAGAAAAGATTTTCTCAAACTCTTGATTGTTGTTTGAAATTTTAGCACCATTACATGGCACCTAATTAGATTAAGTAGTTAATTAAATAGCATTTTCTTAGAGTTTGTGAAAAAATATATACAATTATATGATTGGAAAAATGGAAAGAACAGTGACAATAAAACAGTGTTCAAGAAGTATGTGTCAATATCTTCTCAGTGTAAAGAGTAAAAAGCAAAATAAAAGAAAAGTTGAAATATTCTTTTTTCAGTTCACTAATATGTTAAAATGTTTCAAATAACATTGGTTCTGGCATTTTTAGCCTAAGATTAGTACTTCATCACTGTTAAGATTAAAAGGCTGAATCTTAATTTGTAATTAAAACCACATTAATTCAGATTAATTATAGAGAAATAAATGAGTTAATGAAAAAGTTAAATAATAAAATACGTTTTATTACTTTTCAACAAAAAATTAAGCCAGAAGGACTGCTTATTAATATATGTTCATGTATCAAGAATAATTACTAAAAATACCTGCTTTTACACAATTTAAAAATATACAAATACCTTTATCTACATATTTATTTAGACCTAACAACAATCTTATGACAGGTATCATAGTATCTGTTTTATAGATCACAAAACTGAGTCTTAGAGAGGTCAAATGACTTGCCCAAGGACAAAAATTAAGTGGCAAAGCAGGAACTGGAACCCATATTTCATGATTTTGGACCCAAAAGTATTTTAATTAGCTATATATATTTAATCATTAGCTTCTAAAATGCTTATGAGTGATGTTTTATTTGGGCTTCAACATTTTCCTTGCAAATCTGTTTCCAGTGTATGATATACAGACACTGAGTTATAAAGTTAATGCAAAGATAAACTTTAGTTTTTACCCTAATGATCAACAATGAGAGAATAGCCATCCATATTAATGAGGAGGGTATGTCAATGTAAGTATGAAAGGGCTATCTATGTATGAAGAACTATACATACATATTAAGACCATCAACCCTCCCAGCAACCAAGTATGTCTGTTCTAGCTCCTATTCAAAGAAGCCTAGAAGCTTCCAAAAGCCAAACTTTCTTTTCCCCTTTTCACTTTTTGAGGCTCTTTGTCTACCTGCTGTCCCCTCTAACCTCATTCCCCAGACTCCTCATAGTTTCCTTCAGTCTGTCACCCTTGCCTTACCTGTATTGACTCTTTATACTTTTCCTCAATAATCCAACTCTCCTCAGTTCTGGTTGCCTCTGTCTTCAGTTCCTTTATTCCTTCCCCAGTCTCCTTTGTATCCCCTTGGTATACACCACTATATCACTGTCACATAAATACCTTAGCCCTTTTCTGCTGGTCTTGTCCTACCTCCTATCTTTGCACTACTGCTGCTGGCCTTTTCACCTCTCACATCTGTGCCTTAGGCCTCCACACTTGTGTCTGGGTTGGCTTGCTCTTAAACCCAAGAATCATAGCGCCTTCTCCACTACACTCTACTCACAGTCTACCCCCACCCCTTACCCTGGGAAAGAACCTAACCTGCTCAGCACAATTTGTGGTGTGAAGTACCTTTCTCACCGAACCAAAGTCTAAACGGTTCCAAAGCTAAGAGTTGTCTTTTCTCTTTGGCCAGCTTATAATTGCACTCCAGAGGCTCTCTCCATGTTTTCAAATTGTGTTCTACAGTTTTGTGTTTACTCACTACTGCTAAGTTTACTAAGTTCTGGGGATCAAAAATGTTCTGTGGCTCAGGAATAATATGGCAAATAATATATATGTATATTTTAATAACTTAATAAATATATATATTTAATAATTTACTAGAAGGAGTTGACAGAGCCTTCTTCAAAAGAGAATTTTGGCCCACAGGAACCACTGTGCTTCTACATTTGAAAGGAGGTGTCAAAGAAGTATGCAGGTGGAAAAGGGGATAAGAGAAAATTTAACTTCTGTTAATGGATCAAGTTTGGGAAATACTGTCCTATAGTATTTGTAATTGAAATTTACTTATTTAGTTAGTCACTCATTCATCATGTGGTCATTCAATCAATCAACATATACGTATACCTAACACTGGGCTAGGTACAGGATATACAGTAGTGATAAAAATTGGACAAGTTCCAGCCCTCGGTTTCCTGTATGAGGGAGATCTCATGTGCTTAAGCAGGGAGTTTTGTTTCCTTTTGTTTAAAAAGGGTGTTCCTACTTAAATAGATTTTTAAAATATAACTGAAGAGACAAAAACAAATGAACTCTCTGTAACATCTGAACAAGTAAATGTGTTAACATTCTGAATTCCCATTAAAATGAGAAATTAGTAGAAACAAATGTACCTCAGTCTAGTGCTAAAAGTCACTCTTAGGGCAGGTTAGTACAACAAATTAAACACACTTTCATGTGAAAATACATAACTCATAGTCAATATTATAAAATAAAAATCAGTACTTCTGCTCTAATTAGAAAGTTAAACTGTTTGCTTCTCACAAATGGTGGTTTTGATTTTGAGTCTCCTGAAGTACCTATCTCCTGAGATGCTGGCTGGGCTTTAAGAACAGCTTGCAACACTGGATCTTCCCATGGGCCACCATCTCTAATGATTCGAGTCACCAGTTCCAGATTCACATTTCCATATCTGCGGAGGTGATTCTGGCATTCCTAGGAGAGAAAAATCATTTTGGCTTTATGAATTTAAAGGGGTTAAAAACTAAACTTGATCATCATTGTCAGTAAAATGACTGATGGCCAATGAGGCAGATATTAATATAAAAGAGAAAGGATTGCTGAGTAACCTAAATAGGGTGTCAAAACCCCAGAAGTACACAAATCGACTTTAATGCCAAAGGTTACACAGTCTCTACATAAGTGGACTTAGGAAATCCCACTATATAGGGATGAAGTGTAACCTAAGAAAAAAACTTAAGGGATGCATCACTTCTAGGAAAAGAACCAGGTTGCAAAAACGTAAAACTTAAATGCTCACTTAAATTTATGTGAGAGCTCATAAATTTCTGTTAACAGGGAAGGCAAAAGCCCTGACAATGAGAAGGGGGTAGTGGGGTCTAATGCAGACTCTGGTTGACAGGGAGATTTAGGTGCCCTGCCCCAATCCCAAATGTATAATCTTAGTTGTGGTAGAAGGCCGAAAAATGAAAATTCTATTGCACTTGGTTGTGTAAGGACATTTGTAGTGTTGGGATGAAGAAATGACAGGCTGAAGGAATGAATACAACCTGTATGAAGACTCTACATTAGGTTTAAGATTAAAATGTATTGATTGATAAGTTGGGCATTAACTGAAAATTTGTCTAAGCATATTCTGGGCTTTTAAAAAGATATTTGAAATGTTTTTAGAGAATCTGATATCTTAGACTTGTGATTATAATATGAATTGTGTAACAGAAGTCTGTATGCAGTGTTTAATATTTAGATGAACTTGGTTTACTGAATTGATAAATTTGATTAATTAGATTTAGATTTACAAGATTTAATTGTTTGATTATGCTTTTTGATTCATTACTTTGTTCAGTGTTGTGTTCTAAAATGTTTCAGAGTATTTAATTTGGTAATTTAAAAAGACTAACTGAGGGCCTAGTGAAGTTAATACATTTATTTTTTAAATGCATAAACAGAGCTTAAAGCCTTAAGAAAAAACTAGATATTAAAACTGGCAATTTTAAAAATTTGAATAAATTGCACATCAATTAAAACAAACAACTGCCAGAATTTCTTTCTGTGCTCAAAACAAAAAGTCCTCAGGCATTAAAAATTAGTAAGTTACAGGCAAAGCTTCAGGATAAAATGATATACAGGGGTGGGCAAAAGTAGGTTTACAGTTGTAAGTACACAAAACACAGATTTTATTCTTGTGTTACTATTAATTATTGTATTATTTATTTGTATTACAACTATAAACCTAGCTTTGCCCACCCCTGTATATAGTCACAAATTTTACTTATTGGATAAATCACCAAGCAACATATTCAAAATGACAGTAAACACTTTGCTTTTATTAAACTGTCATATTGTTTCAACATTCGAACACTGCAAAGTGATATCTATACATCACCTCACATTCTTTGTTAAAATATATAAGAGGTTTTGTTTTATAAGATATAAGGCAATAGAAGAAATCAAATTTCAAGATAAAGAATCATTCAATCAAAGAAGTCAAGGGATCCTTAACTCAAAACATGAAAGTATCATCTAAAAGTTATTTAGGACATTCCCAAATTAAAAAGAAGCAAGCAAGCAAAAACAAAACAAAACAAACTCTATAAACAATGGGCAAGTTACTTAACCTCTCTGTGCTCTTTCATTTGACTCCTCTGCAAAAATACTAAAAACGCCACCTTCATAGGATTGTTGTGAGGATTAAATTATAAACAGTATTGAAAAGTGCTTCGTACAGTGCCTGACATATAGTAAGCACCTAAAAAAAAATGATAGCTGCTACTACTTCTAGTATATTTTAACATTTTGAATAACTGTTTTACTTTAGGATACCCAGTTGCCTCAGCATAAATTAATTTCTACATTTCCATGTGTCAGCATGTTACATGTCAGCATTCAAAAAATAAGATATAAAGTTATTGATCAGCTATATAAAGATATAAAGTTATTGATCAGCTATGCTTTTTTAAAAAAAATACATCACATGGAACAAGTAATGATCTGTGGCAACAGCTTCGTGGTTAAAAACAATCATCAATTTCAAACCTCAAGGTAAACAAACTCCTAAATTACACTAGACACACATGTTGGTGCCCCTAAAATTCAACATGGCTTTTGTTCCAATCAAAGCACAAGAAATACGGTGAGTAGATGCTAGCCCTTGAATTCACTGGTGAGCTTTAGCAATGCTGCTGAGCCCGTGGACATCCCATCTTTCTAGTTGTGTTAGGGTAAGTGAGGCACCAATCATATAGCCATTAACACTGTGGGACCAAAACTGGACTTAGGGCGATGTCAAGATACGGTGAAATAGGTCTATTGCTAATTTCCTAAACTTGGCTGAAAATAAGAAACACTTATTTATAGAGGTCTTGTTTAATAATGCATTCCCAGGGCCCAGTTCAAACCTACTGAATTGAAATTTCTAGTGGAAAGCCCTGATGATCTATCTGTATATCTGCAAGTTTTACCCCGCAGTCAATTTTGGCATACCTTTTTCATTGCATTTCCTACAGTTAGTATGTACTTTCATAAATATTCATACTGTAAATTATATTCTTGTATTCCCACCAATCCTTCCACTAAAAATTAGCTACTTAACCTAAGTTCATTTTTGTAAGATAAAAATTATTAATGAGTTTTGTTTTGTGTGTGTGTGCATACTTGTTGAGTCCAAGTACACCATATTTTGGAGACCACTTCTATGAGAAATAGCTTTGGACAGGAAATAAAGATTAAATAAATATTTTATATTGTTCTATTTAAAAAGGCACAGGATGAAAGAGAACAAATAAGTTGGTATCTTTTGCCCCCTCCTTCCTTAAATAGTATAGTGGATTTTTTGGATGATATTCAGTCCAAAAGCCTTCAAAGTGAAAAAGGAAGCACTGAAATCACTGTAGAATTCACAATCAATCTTTTTTAGAGTATATGTACATACTGTGGTCTTTATTTTTTTAAAGAACATTTACTTAATTCAAGATTTGGACCTATATATTAACCTAATCCTTTACTAAGTCATCTGTCTGCTGTCATTGATACCCAATACACTGTGCTAAATACGGGGGTAGGCAAAAGTAGGTATACAGTTGTTCATATAGAAAAAGGACAATAATAAATAAGTAATACAAGAATAAACTTTTTCTTATACTTACAACTATAAACCTATTTATGCCCACCCCACATAATTCCCTCAGAAATTTCCACTCAATCTTATGTCACTCTTGTTTTGGTATCAATGTGGCATGGGTTTAGTGTTTCATTTTACAAGATTTTTCTTACCTGAACTCATTGCCACTTTGCTGAACTCTAGTTAACCAGTAGAACCTGTCTGTGAAGGTGCAGATCAGAGTTCTGGCCATTCTGCATAATTGATCCGAACCCTTGGTCAGCTTAGCACAGGATGCAAGTCTTAATGCTCCAACTTTATATTTAAAGGCCGTTGGATTTACCTACCTACTCAGTCAGCTGTGATACATTATGAGGTCTTTTCTCTAGTCAGGTCCCTTCCGTATCTCTCAAATTCATCTTCTACTTTCTTGCCTATGCTTTTTCTCATATCATGGTCTTTCTCCTGGAACTTCAGGTAAACCTATCCAAACCTTTCTTGAAACCTATCTAAACCTTCCTGTAAACCTAATTAAATCCTTTCCTAACTGTCTTTCCACAGTCTGACTTTTCCCTGAGAAGCCTCCACTAGCTCCCTCAATCCATAATAAATTTAATTCCTTCTCCTGGTAATTCCTGCACTGGTAGAGTATTGAAGATCTCTATCAGTGCAATCTTCTGGTGTTTATCACAGAAGAGAAAGACCTTGCTTTATTTAGTGTTAACATCTTAATTCCTAGATAGTTGAAAGCTTCTTCACACAGAGTTAGGAAAGGAAAAGTGTACCAAAGAAGTTGTATTTTCAATAATAACTTTTTAAATCAAAATTGGGTTTTATGGAAATATGTGTTAAGTAGAAGTACTATGCATTATCTTTCTTATTTTAACAAAATACAGGTTTCCGAGTAAAATTATAGAATACCATAGTCATATTCATTCATAAACAAGTTATTGTAACAAATCAAAACAAAACTATAAAAGATCTTTAATTTGGTTAATTTATAAAAACAGAGCCTTTAAAATACACTAAAATATTTACAATATTTGAAGTGAGACAACAATGATCATGATATTTTATTATCACTTTTATTGATTATCTTAGAATAAAGCACTTCAAAAGTTGTAAAATTTAAAGATGTGATACAGTTTTCTTTTACAAAAAGAAAATGATCACATATTTGCTGTAGTTTTTTGTGGCTAAGTTCCTGAGGAGTATTCACCTGATGACGTAGAAAAAATAAATACTCTGAATTTTACACATATAAAATAAAGAAGACAGTATAACAATGAAAAAGTTACTGCTTAAAAAAAAAAAGTTCTTATGAAGAAAATTATTTTAAATGAATGTTTAGAAGTGTTTGCATCAATAATCAGTGTCACCTACAGCCCTGACTGGTGTGGCTCAGTTGGTTGGGTGCCCTTCTGCAAAGTGTAGGGCTGGCAGTTGTATTCCTGGTCAGGACACGTACCTAGGTTGCAGGTTTGGTCCCTGGTGCTTGGGGCACATATGAAAGGCAACTGAACAATGTTTCCCTCTCTTTCTCCCTCCCTTCCCTCCTCTCTAAAAATAAGTAAATAAAATCTTTTTTTTTAAAAAGTCACCTATAAAGCTTGTATCTATGCCATTAAAAAAACTTAAAACTAAAATTTTCTATTGAAAAATCTTTCAACTGGATCATTTTAAACTCATTTGTTGAAAATGGTTAGTATTCAAGAAAACACTGACTGCAGGAACAATGAACATGTAATACTCAAATTTCAACAAAACTCTAAAAATTTGGTGAAAGGCATTTAAAACTGAGAAACATAATTTTAGAAATGAAATTTTCCCCATGAAAATCTACCACAGGTATCTTTTTCACCTATATGATAGCTATTAAAACCAAATATCAAAGTAAACTAAATTTAAACAGACTTTGAATTATTATATGACCAAGTATTACAATTTTTCAAAAATAAAGCATATTCAATCACACTGGTGTCATTAAAGTTTTTACACTGTTAAATATTTTATTTTTATCCTTTTAAAATATATTTTTGTTTCATAGTATATATATATATATATAGTATTAGTACATGTGCATAAATAATAAATATACATATACTGGGGATATGCACTCAAACTCTTTACCAAAAACAAACAAACAAACACACAAAACCTAGATGGGTAAGATATCAGAAGTCTGCAAACTCCTGGTTTTAGGTATTACTTGTATTTATATTTGTGTTTGGACACAGATATAAAACTCTTTCTGTTGATCTTAAGGTCATGTCAGTTTTTTCAACATCTCCTGATCTGCTTCTTCCTTGCTACTTCCCCAGGCTTATACTCTTGTCTAGGCCTTCATCATAGTGTTATAACTCAGATAACTACAATACAGTTTGTCTCCCCCATCTCTCTAATAAGGCAGTTTTTAGAAGGTTTTAAAAAGTTGGACTATGAAGCATTTAAGCTAGTAGTATAAATAAAACATTTATTTGTTCCTAATCTTTTGACATATACATTACTGCAAACACATGGTTATTACATTATTTCATACAACAAGATGAGGAAATACTGGAATGAATGCTGGGTTTAGAGTAAGACCTAGGGCCTTATTCTGCTTCTAGAAACCTCAACCCCACTGGAGCTTATAAGGGATTACTAGATTCAACAATTTCTAAGGTGACTCCCAGTCCAAAATTATAAAAATGCACAGATACCTATAAATTAGACATATTTGATTTTTAAAAATAACTAGAATCATGTCCTTATTGAATATTTAAAAAATGAATATTTAAATTATCTAATTGGTTACCTATTTAATAAACAATTATATTTTATATATTTTTTAAACATTTAAGTCATAAACAAATGTTTCTTAAATTTAGCAGAGTGTTATCTGAGGGGGAGGCTTTGGTATTATAAACACCCTAAAACCATCAAGTGAGAGCACAAATTCCAAAGTTAATTGGTGGTTGCCATGCTGATGAAAGCACATCCCTCCATTAACAGTTTTAAATAAGTAATGAAATAATATGGCCAATAGAGAAGTGCAATTGTTGTAGTTTTAACCTGTAAGACAGACCCTGAAGCAAGAATTAAGGTATATGCAAGATTTGAGCACAGATTTCTACACAGAGAAATAAATATAAAATCTGATTCAGCAGAAAGAGCACTGGTGTCAATCAAGGAAACAGGTCACACAGTACTGGCTGTGCTACAAATTGGGCAAGTTATTTAATCTCCAATAAATATTGCTGAATAGATGGATGAATGAATCCCTCTGGTCCTCAGTTGCATAATTTATTAAAAAATTAGATTGTCCTCTACAGTTCGTGAAAGCTAAATTTTCTATGGTCTAATATTTTTTATCTGGGAAAATATAAACTACTCCAAGCACTAACATGCTTGTAAGTCTACTGAGTATGTATCAATATTAGGACACTCTACAAAATAAGCTTTCAGTGAACAATGAATACCCCACTAATCCTGATGTCCTTTCAGAGCGAGTTTCAAAGTGTTAATCCTATCATTGATTCTGAAGGCACTTACATGCCCACTCCTGACAACACAAGACTGCAAGATGCTTAGAATATATGACCCTTATGATCTGACACTGGGGTATGGAATAACTATTAATACACATTGGTGCGCAGTACACTCTTCTAGATGACTGTTATTCCATGTGTCACTTACTTTTCCTGAAATAAAGAATTTACTAACACTGACAGTCCTATCTTTTGGAGGATTGCTTTTGGTCCCTTGAGCTTACATGTCTCAAGTTTATTACAGTGATCCCTCACCCATCACGGGCATTATGTTCCAGAGACCCCCGCAATAGGTGAAAATCCATGAAGTAGTGGCGTTATATTTATTTTATTATTTATATATATTTTAAGGCTTTATAAGCCCTTCCCACTCTCTTATTAACCTTTCCCACTCTCTTATTAACCTTTCCCACACTCTTATAAACACTTCATATGCTCTTAAACACTTTCTACCCTCTTAAACCTACATAATTTTAACAACCCATAAAATTCTATATGGGTATTCACCACAGGTTTTAACCTGCGATACAGTGAAGCCACAATAAGTGGACCGTGATATAGCGAGGGACAACTGTATACTGTATTTTAAGCTTGAAATAACTCAGTTTCCTGTGTCCCTTCAAAGTAAAACCCCAACAGTTGAACTGAAGTAAAATATTTCCTATCTAAAAAATTATTTTAAAAAATGCAGAGAAAGTGAAAATATTTCTGAGGTCATGATACACAAGAATTATTTTGCCAATTATTTTGCCAAAAAATAAACAAGACTACATCAATGTAAAAAAGCTTCTGCACAGCAAAAGAAACCATTGACAAAATGAAAAGCGAACCCACTGTTTGGGAGAACATATTTTCCAATGATACATCAGACAAGGGTTTTATCTCCAAAATACAGAAAGAACTTACACGACTTAACAGCATGAAAACAACCCAATTTAAAAATGGGCAAACAACCTGAAGAGACACTTTTCCAAAGAGGACATATAGTTGGCCAACAGACATGAAAAAATGCTCAGCGTCACTAATCATTAGAGAGATGCAAATTAAAACTATAACAGGTATCACTTCATACCTGTCAGAATGGCTATCATCAATAAATCACTAAACAAGTGCTGGTGAGGATGTGGAGAAAAGGGAACCCTAGTGCACTGCCAGTGGGAATGCAGACTGGTGCAGCCAGTATAGAAAACAGTATGGTGTTTCCTCAAAAAGTTAAAAATGGAACTGACATTCCACCCAGTGATCCCCCTTCTGGGTCACCAATCAGAAACAATATGTGCACCCCTATTTTCATGCAGCATTATTTACAATAGCCAAGATCCAGAAACAGCCCAAGTGCCCATCCACAGATGAGTGGACAAAAAAGCTGTGGTACATTTACACAATGGAATACCACATGGCTGTAAAATAGAAGGACCTCTTCCCTTTGCAACAGCACAGATGGACCCGGATAACATTATCCAGGTCATTAAGTGAATAAGCCAGTAGGAGAAAGGCAAATACCATATGATCTCATTTACATGTGGAATCTAATGAACAAAATAAACTGACAAACAAAATAGGACCAAAGGCATGGATACATGGAACAGACTGACAGATCTCAGGGGGTGAGAGAGAGGGATGAGATTAGCCAAAGAACATATATGCATAGCCCATGGACACAAACAACAATGTGGTAAAGGCTGGGGCAGGGGGGGGTGGGGGTAAAGGTGGGGCACAGGGCTGGGTGGAGGTGTGCAAAGCGGGAGGGGGCAAATGAGAGACATCTGTTAATAGTGTTAGCAATAAATAATAAATAAAAATAATTAAAAAAGATAAATTTCTGTGGGAAAAATATCAAAGCTTTACCTATTTCAACACAAGATTTGTCAAAGGAATATAATCTTTACAAAAGATTTCAGAACCCAAAACTTTAATTTTAACACCAATCCTTTTTTACTTCCAGTACTATATATGCGGCATACTTGTCAAGTATGTTTCTTTCACAGATAATTATTTTCCTTTACACTTTTCTCACAATTAAGCATACTTTGATTCTCTTTTTTCTGCACATTGTCAAAGCAGAATCCACAAGTAAATATTTGATGGTTTTACCCCATGGATATGTTTACTGATCTCTACCTCACTGTACACAGGAGTGACCAAAGAACTATAAGGTAGACAATTTTCAACAATATGCCTCATTGTGTCTTGTGTTTTAGAGTTCAGCAAGATGATACATCTCTAAATGAATTTTTAGAAATGAAAAAATGGCTAGACATCAGATAGAAGTTCTGTGGATTCATTTATCCTTCATTTGTTTTTGCCAACATAAGTACTAAGGGACTAAGACTAGCAAGTGTTAGAGACACAGGGATGAGTCAGTCTCTGCCCACCGATCTAACAGCGCAGTTAGAGAGACTATCAAACCATAGAAAGAACATAGAGGGATGTATATTTTGATTAACAGTGGAAAAATTTAAGGGAGAAAAGTCATGTGCAGTCAAAATGGTATGGCGCAGAGACAAGAAATAACTTCTATCAGGAAAGAAAATAGCGGAACACAATTTTGAAACTGCTATTCACAAAATGTCTTGCTATTAAGCTGGTATGGTATAGTATTCTTTAGACACCAGGACTATTTTGGTGTTTTTAATATCAAGATTGGGCCTTTGCCAAATTAAGTCTTTGGGCAACTCATTCCAAGAAGTCTAGTAAGGGGATATTGTCCAGAAGGTTTTGGTATTAAGTCGATAGTTCTAAAGTTCTTCATATTAGCTAAAAATAAAATCTGGGAGGTGTGCTGGTTTATAATGCCAATGAATATACACTCTAACACTTAGAGGAGATCAACACTTAGTCCTGTGAAACAGGGTGGGAACAATTTATTTAACCTCCTCTCTTGTGCTGGTTCTTTTTTATTATTTTATGCTCTTCTCTTACCATGTTACTGCAGTAAGATATAAGATAGTAAGATAGCCTTGGGCCTCTTCCTGCTTAGAAGGGTATATCCCATACTTACTCCTACCTCCTGCCCCCATTCACCTAAAGAAGGACAAGCAGATTTAAAAACAAACAACAACAACAAAAAAAAACTGGGTGGAATCCAAGGAAAGAAAGCTTAACTAAGGCTTACTTCTAGTCTTAAAACAAAAGATCTTTGTGACTTATACACTGAGTCCATGGGAAAGGCAGGCTCATTAACACATTTGCAGGGCTCTATAAGCAGTAAGGTTTCTAGATTACTGGTTGGCATTTTGCAGGCTTCCCCAAACACTCTTTTATTGTTCTAAATTTAAAAAAAAAATCATAACATCTACTTTTCTCTTGACTTATAAAAGCATTACATGTTCCTGGTTTAAAAAATAAAAACTGGAAGCTACAAATATAGACCCATAAGTCTAATCATCACTGGACATTAGTATTTGGACATTCCAAAGGTATTTCAAACTGTGTCTAAAATGGAATTCACCTTCTTTCTATATCCTGCTCTTCTCCCTGTAATTCCCACCCACTTAAGGAATGGCCTACCCTGTGTGGTTACTTCAGCTTAGATACCTAATAATATACTTGATTCTTCTATATCTTCCTTAGCCCCATCCAATCAAAACCCCAATGAGATTTTAGTTCAAGTTACTGCTTTTATTTAAAACTTGTATTTTCTTTTTCCAGAAACATTTCTGACATTAGTAGAATTTTCATAATAGTCATATTAACTAATCTAATTTTAACTTGTTTCCTCAGGTCAATCCTATTTTTTTATTCTATAACAACTCTATTAGTAAATTCTTTGTTTCCATCATTTCTAAATCAGCTGTCATAGTTCTTTATTTTCCTGACAGAGGACATGTAGTTGGTTTGTTTCCCAAGAATTTGAACTGTTATTTCTCTTGCCCTCTCTAATAAATTATGGGGCTTGGCAGCTATATTAAACAATATTTTCTTCTCTTGAAAAACTCCTTGGACAGTATCTATTTATGCTTTTGTTAAAAAAGTATTGTCAGCCTGATTACATTTTTTCTTTGTTGAAATCTTACTTGTTCTATGTAAGTCTTGCATTTGTAGAACTTTCCTTTACCCTGAAAAATGAATACTACAAGATATGGCTGCACATAACTTTGAATAGAAAGCTATTTTTTAGAGACCATTTCCTTTATTGATTTGTTTTTTCCTGGAGCTAATCCACTATTGATTGCCTTTACTACATTTTTAATTTAGTATTTTCATCTCTATACAATATTTTACCTCCATACATTTTGGGGGATTGTCCCTTTTTTACAGTTTCACTTCCCATTTCAGTGGAAGATACTCTGAACTCAACTGCATAAGAACATAACTGATTCTTTTTTAACTGTCTTATCATGTAATTAATTGTAACAGGTGTTATTCTCTTTATTCATCTTTATCTAGAATATCTAGAACAGAGAGCTGTTTTACTAATGGGAAGTCTCTGACCAACCTTCCAAGCCCAAACCAACAGAGAAGGGAGAAGTTTTAATTTGTTAGGTAAATAAATATAAAGAGGAAACTATAATGAGACAACCACACCTTTATAAGACTTTCTTACCTCTGTGTATTGAGACGTACTACCTTTGGTTTAGGTTATATGTTCATTCTCTCAATAGAAGGAATGCTCTCATGCAAAGCCATACATCCCGTTTTTAATGTAGGTGTAACAGTCATATCAGGATTCCTGTTCTATGGGCTCTGATGCACACTTGGTGCACTCTCAAGAAGTACCAACAACTCTTTTCCCCCCGGCTGCTTGAAGATCAACTACCATCATGAACAACACAATAACTATCCTTGGATCAGGAAGTTCATGACCAACAAACTACTCCAGTGGAAACAAATGGTCCTTGACATCCTTCGCCCTGGGAAAGCAACGGTACCTAAGACTGAAAATTTGGAAAAAAACTATCCAAAATAGGTAAGACCACAGAAGATGTTATCTTTGTATTTAGATTCAGAACCCACTTTGGTGGTGCCAAGGACACTGGCTTTAGCATGATTTATGATTTCAAAGAAAAATGAACCCAAACATACACTTGCAAAACATGGCCTATATGACAAGACAAGGACCCTAAGAAAAGAACAAAAGGAACATAAGAACAGACTGAAGAAAGACAAGGGGACTGCAGAGGCCAATGTTGGTGCTGGAACAAAGTGAGCTGGAGATTGGATAAAAGAAGGAGTAAAGATTCTTCAGTGACTTTACCTGCAGTGATTGTGCCAATTTTTCATGAGAGCATTAATAAAATAAGAACCTACCCAAAAAAAACACCACACACCAAATGCCCCACCATCTACCATTTCCTCCAGCACCAGTTATTATAAGCGGGTCGTAGCAGGCAGGGAGCATTACTAGATAGCACTGAATGTCTCACTCCTCTTCACCTTTCTCTCAAATTCCCCTATTTACTTTCATTCAGTTAATCAAGTACTGTTTGCCCCAGTAGTCTGACATCAACTGGTTGCCACTTGTACACGCCCCAACTGGGGACCAAACCTGCAACCCAGACAGGTGTTCTGACTGGAAATCAAACCAGCTAACACCCAATCAAGCCAACACTGGTCAGAGCGGGTTTGCCTAGGTTCTTGATAGAGGTCTTTGTCCTAGTTTCTAGCATTCATAAGGAATTTATTTTTGCCATTTCATTGGGAATATAGAAATTTTAATTAAATTAATGAGGTTTGGAGACCTAGTGTACGAATTCGATCACAAGCTTATAGAAAACTCCCCAATGAACTAATTAAAAATAATAATGAGGTAGGTACAGGATATAAGAAATGTGTCACCCTGGCCAGGTAGCTCAGTTGGTTGGAACACTGTCATGTACACAAAAAGGTTAAAGGTTCAATCAGTCCCCGGTCAGGACATATACCTAGATTGCAGGTTCGATCCCTGTCGGGTGCATGTAAAGGAGGAAGCAGATTGATATTTCTCTCACAACAATGTTTCTCCCTCTCCCCCTCCCTCCCTCTCCTCACCTCTCTAAAATCAATAAACATATCTTCGGTGAAGACTTTTTAAAAATGCGTGTTCTTCTTGTGTTGGGGTAAAGAAAAATTGTCAGAAACCAAGGGATAAACAAGTAGACTTTTAAAAGCCAGTAAATGGAATATCTGGCTCTAAGAACAAAGTTTCCTCTTGGAAAAAGCCAGAGGAAAAATTGCAGTCAGTGGATAAGACTTAAAAATTTCTATTTGGCCCTGGCTGGTGTGGCTCCGTGGATTGAGCACCGGCCTGCAAACCAAAGGGTCATTGGTTGATTCCTAGTCAGGGCACATGCCTGGGTTGTGGGGCTAGGTCTCCAGTAAGGGGTATGTGAGAGGCAACCACACACTTATGTCTCTCTCCCTCTCTTCCCCTCTTTAAAAAATATTTCTATTTGAACAGCTTAGGTTTTAGGAGATAAGAAATTCATGGAAGAACAAAATAAGCTTAATTAAGGGCTAGGTGTTAGTCTTATTGGGAAGACAAGTAAGTCCAGGTAGTATGACATCAGAGAGCCCACACTCTTCACCAGACAGGTTTTAAGGCCTGCCTTAAGCCTTAAGCCTTAAGCCTTAAGCCAGATCTTCTGGTAGGAATGATGCCAAGCTGATGACCCTATGCAGCAAGTACAATATTGTCCCCATTTTACAAAAGCAGAAAACAGACACAAAAATTGACCAAGATGACAGAGTGGGTAGCAAAACTAGTATACTCACAGTTGGAATGTGGGGGTGGAGGCTGGACACAAAAGGAATAATTAACTCAAATCCAACAAAGAATATTAGTTAATTGATGACTCAGTCTGGTACAGGGACCAGCACTACAGGCATCACTTCAAATCATATTAGAAACGCAGTTTCTCAGTCTCCACCCCAGAGCTACTGCCTCGTAATCTGCATTTTAACAACATTCCTCAGGTACTTGGTAAAGGAGAAAGAGCACAGTCTTAAGCCGGTATGAATCTGTATGAAAGCTGAACAGAAAGAAATCACTTGGAGAAACAGAGTTTATACTAGCAATATAAAAGTTTTAAAAATTTCAAAAGATGATATTGGGATTGCTATCGGATTACCAAAGGTCAGTCAAAAACCTGGAGAATTCACGAAGCTTATTAAATACAAGATTTTAGAGAAATGTACACAACGGACTACATGTTACACCTTCCTGGGTCTGTTAAGGTCACAAGCCGGAGAAGTACAAGCAGCAACAGCTCAGTTCAGAAAATTCTCCAGGTAAAGCTAAAAGTGGAACAAAAAGGTGAAGTCTGTCCTACGAAGCAGGAGTTAAAGGCTCCAGAAAATGCTGAGTAGGAGGAAGCCACACCAACAAAATGGCAGAAATGACAGAGAAATTTAAATATACACACACAACAAAAAGGAGAAGCAGTGGGCTTTAGAATTTGAGGAGATAGAATGGGTACAAAAACCCTAAACTCTCCCTTGAAGAAATGATTATATTGATAACTGAGTGGATACACTGCTCACAAAAAATAAAAATAGAGAATATATCCCTTCAGAATGTTAAGATTTCACACATTAAAAAAAGAGGTCAAATACTGTCTCTCATCTACTCTATAGACACTTCATTGATTCCCACTGTCAAAGCTCAGCCGTCATCCCCATGAGGGACTCCCTGATGACCCATTTAAAGCTGAAATTTTCTCCCCAATACTACTATGCCAGCACTCCTTATCTCCCCGCCTGCTTCATTCTTCTCCAGGTCATTTGACTCATTCTAAAATACTCTTAATTTACCAGTTTGGTTTATTGTCTTTCTGTTTCCACATTAGAATCAAACTCCATAATAGCAAGGTTTTTCTGTTTTTGCTTACTACTATTTGTCCCAAAGCTTAGTACCTAGCATACAATGGGAACACAATAAATATCTGCTGAGTAAAAGATGAAGAATGGATTGCCAAGAACACGAGTTTTCAAAGGAAAAAATGAATGGAAAATTAGTAAGTTTTAAATATTTGACTATGGGCTCAATTAAGCTCCATGATGACAGATATTTTTACCTCTTTTGCTGAACGTAGGAACGGATAAAGTAAAATGTTTAATATAACATTCCTAATTTCACGGATTCTAACACGCACTTTTAAATATTTGTACCACTCTAAAATCAGAATATTTTGTATATTCAATATCCTTAGAATTCATGTCAGCCCTATAATGGTCATGATGTAGTTGTAATTCTCCTTGAATGGACATTGAAAGAGCACAGAAACTTGCAAAAGGGTATATTGTGATTCAGAATAAAATCCAAAACTAGCAGAGCACTTTTTTAATTCTTGGGAACCAAATGTGTGGGATGGGTGTAGAGCAATTGATCTAATTAACAACACCTCTCAAGCAGGTCAAAAGTGGGCTAAACAGAACCATAAAACCAACTTAAGCTTTTAAAAAAGCCAAATTTCAGTGGCCTTTAGTTCTTATTTAGAAAATGCTATTTCACCAATACTGTGATGTCGCTGAAGACAAAATGGTATTAAAAAGAAGACATCAATAGGTGACTGGAAAAGCAACTCTGGACTCAGATTCTGAATGTGAAGAAGTTTTAGATATACTTTACACAAATGAGTTTGCTTATAATTTTTCTCTTTTGTGTATGCAATAGAATGATTGATTATAAAAAAAAAATCTATTCATTGTAAAAATTTGCTTTATATAAACATGAAAGGAAAATTCTAGGTGAAAGAAAGCATTGGACTCTTCCTAAAGGGGGACAGCAATACTCATGTTTGACCATCATCAGCCTTTCTTGTTAATACCATAGGAATAAATGTAAGATATGTTGTGTGAACACTTTACCCCTAGGGGGAGCTCAAAGCCCATTTTCCTTTATTCCACCCCAGACAAGGACTGATAATGCCAAGGACACACTTAGTGAGCCCAAGTACTACTAGGTATTTCTTCATAAATAAATACTAAAAAGTTTAATGTTCTTGCCATCTACAAGAGAGGTCTTGGATATTTTTTATTCTCTTCTCTCATATAGAATGTGCAAAACTATCTACCTTCTATCTTGGGGTGGCTATTGAGAAAATTGATAAAGAAAAATCAGGGTACAGCCAAGGGGGAAAGTGCATGGAACAGACATCCTGAGTCTACTCTAGGTAAGGGCCAAGCTCTACATGGGGCTTTGAAACCAAAACCCGTAGCAATAAAAAATGAGTATATGTTCAGGATGTGCTTAGAAATTTACATGGGTGGTGACAGTAGGCTCTGGTGTAGCAAATGTAGAATTGGAATCCTATTCATAATTTTTTTAGAAATACGCCTAAAAGTTCATTTTTAGAAACACTCTTTCTCCACTAGTATAACAGGATCCTAAATATCGCCACCGTAGTTAAATATCAAAATTACAAACAATAAATAACCAATATACTATTTTTAAGGGGAGAATAAAGGCCTGCTTTAAATGTAGACAAAATGTGAAGCATTAAACTGTTTTACCTGAAATGATCCAAGAATATCCTTTAAGGGTTCTTCATAAAACTCATCTCTTCCGAAGAACAGCAGCAACTCAAAGAAACTCCTAGGAGGAATAAGTGAATGATCATTTTCATTGGTTCTTTGACTTTTTTGTCCCAATTTAAAAGAATCTCAAGAGATAACAGTTATGTGTTATCAGATATCTAGTTTTAAAACAGTTGGTTTTGAAACACACTGATCATTTAGGATTCGTGTTACATATTCAGTAAAAATTTAATAGAAGCATCTTTGAGGAAAATACAAAGAAATGCACTTAAGTTCTAAAACTACAGAATGCATAATTACATTACTCATGCCTACTGGCTTCACACTGAAAAAAAAAAAGAAAAAAAAATAGGATACCAGGTGCCCAAAATTTGGGTACACACACTCCTAGTACAATGGACCCTGGAAAAAATTCAAAATCTGTTTTTTTTCTCCAGAGGGATATAAGGGATGGGTAAATTGATACAAAAATATATTCGAGAGACACCATGAAACTCTCCAACATTTATATTATAGCAATATCACTAATTATGTATCTAATTAATGACACATGTATCCTCAAACTCTAGGCTTACCTTAATTATCATTATCCCACTTATGACAGACTGCCCCAAATCTCATTTTTAAATGAATTATTTGCAAAATATAACCAAAGACACTGAAATTGAGAACAGGCTGACAATGACCAGAGGGGAGAGGGGAGGGGATTACAGGGGAAAAGAGCAAAGGTTTGCAGGAACAAGTATAAAGGACACATGGACAATAACAAGGGGGGATGGAAACAGGGAAGGGAGGTGGGGAGGGTTGGGGTGGGAGGGAGGGGTGGGGGAAAATAGCAGAAAATTGTACTTGAATAGCAATAAAGAAGTGTTAAAAAATAAATGGGTTATTTGGGAAATATGCCACTAAGTATTTCATGTGCCTTTAATAATTCATTAATTAGTTTGTATAGGAACAAACGACTTATTTCCTAATCACAAGCATGGAAAAGTATAATTTATATATTACTTTGCAATCCTAAATGACAGATCCTTCAAACTCTTGAAATGTAGAAGATACTCAACTAGAAATAGCTAAAGCTGTATTTTTCTAAACACTTTTTACCTTTAATCAAAATCACTAATAAAGACTGAAATTTTTCATGCAAACATAACTATGAAACTGTATCACTTTAAAAATTAGATTAAAAAACTAACCATTACACAATAATTACAAAGACCCTTCTAAACATAGCATAGCAACTATACCCCATGAACTGATATTTTTATATATTTGACTAAATTTTTAAATGTCAACAGACACAAACCATAAATGCAGTCAAAAGCAAAATGATTCACTGGAAAAATCTTTCCTGATTTCCTTAATTAAAAAGCTTATACAAGTAATTCTTGATAACGTCAAAAACTCAGCAGAAAACTGGGAGAAAAGACTACTTCACAGAAAAAAGAAATACAGGGGAATTTTTATTTCAAATACAAAAAGATGTTCTACTTTATTCAATTAAATAAGTAAAACTTTATGAAGATGAAATATCATTTTCCCTTCATATTAAAATGAAAATGTTGATAGATTCTATGATGGCTCTGATGTGGAGAAATAGACTGATGTATATAGTATTATCCGTGGCTGATTTAGTGCTACAAGAACAGTAGTATGGTTACAGCAGACACTCTATGGTCCTCAAGTCTAAAATATCCGGCCCTTGAAAAAAATGTTTGCCAACCTCAGCTTTAGACAGTTGTCTCAATGATTAAAAGTTAGGAATATTCCATTTTATATGTATGGTTCAGGTTTTACCACTTCCAGTTCTCTTCATTTCTCTGGGTAGATTTTCTGTCTAGCCACTATGTTTATGGTATTTTTTTTGGGGGGGTGCAGTCCAGGTCTTCTGGGAATGAAATCTTTCAGTTTTCTCCTCCCTGAAAACATGCTTGTTTCTCCCTCTCAAATCGAGACTTAATTTTTTTCTTTCAGCACTTCAAAGATGTGAATTTGTTATGTTCTGGCTTGCACAGTTCCTAAGGTGTCTGCTGTATGTATCATTAATCTTTTCAATTAGGTAATATCTTTTTACCCTTGCAGCCTTCAAGATTTCCTCAGTGATTTTCAGAGTTTCAATGTTAAGCATGCAGGTGATCTACATGGGTGTGTGTGTGTTTGACAAATTATCCTGCTTATTATTCTATAAATTTCTTGATCTGCAGTTAAAGGGTCCTCTTAGACATAATTATTATATCTCTTCTGAGGTCTCCTTTGCACAAATCAGTGCTTCTCCCTCATCAACCATCTCTAGTCTCTAGACTCTACCAATACCTCCTCTTTCCTTTATCCTTCCATTTCTAGGGCTAACAGCAACTTATGAGAGTGCTAAGTAAGTTTGATTCACCATCCTCTTCTTATCTATTCTTTCAATTTTCTAACAACTCTGAAAGAGGTTCTATGAATTAAATTCCCTCTACTGAATTATCTAGCATGACTTACATTTCCCTAACTAGATCTTAATGGAAATAATCTATAGATCTTAATAAAAAAGGAAATGGAAAAGGAAACAAAAATAAATTTATTGATGACCATTTCCTTTAAGACCAACAGGAAATTATTTTTGGTCTCCCCATGTTCCAAAATTAAAACAGAAAACTTTCAGAACATCATAGCTTAAGAAAACTATAACCAATAGGCTACAGCCAACACAAGTCACATATTTATTTTCATTAAATATTAAAAAATGTCAATTTGTCTTAGTGCCTTGATACTGTGGGATTTTCTTTTCTGTTAAGCTATCATTGTTATGTAACCCTATATTAGATTCAGGTATACAACATAATGATTTGATATTTCCCTATACTGGAAAATTATCTTCACAACAAATCTAGTTAATATCCATCACCACACAGTCACAATTTTTTCTTCTTGTGATACAAATTGTCAAGATCTACTCCCTTTAACAACTTTCAAATGTACAATACAATGTTTTTAACTATAGTCGCCATGCTGTACATTAAATCCCAATGACCTATTCATTTTATAACTGGAAAGTTGTACTTTTGACCACCTTCACAGATTTGGCCCACCTCCCAACTTTCACTACAGCAACCATCAACCTGTTCTGAATATCTAAGTTTTGTTTTGTTTAGATTTCATATATAAGATATTATTTTTCTCTTTGAATTATTTTACTTAGCATAATGCCCTCAAAGTCCATCTATGCTGTCACAAATATTAAGATTTCCTTCTTTTTATGAATGATAATATTCCATTATATATATGTGTGTGTATCCATTTCCTTTATCCATTCATCCATCACTGGACACATGGGCGGCTTTCCATGTCTTACCTATTGTAAATAATGCTTCTATGAACGCAGAGGTGCAAGTGTCTTTTCGAGTTACTGTTTTTATTTCCTTTGGTAAATACCCAGGAATGGAAATGCTGGATGACATGTGGTAATTCTATTTTTAATTCTTTGTGGAGCATCCATACTGGTTTCCATAATAGCAACATTATTTTACACAACTACCAACAGTGCACAGGGGTTCCCTTATCTTTACATCCTTGCCAATTCTAATTTGTTATCTTTTGGGGGGGGGGAAACATTCTAACAGGTGTGAGGTGATACCTCATTGTTGTTTTGATTTGGTTTTGATCAATGATTTCCTTCATGGTTACAAGTTATTTTTGCTTGATGTAGTCCAACTAGTGGTTTACTTTTGTTGCCTTTGCTTTTGGTGTTAAGTCAAAAAAAAAAAAAAAAAAGAAAGAAAGAAATCACCCCCAAGACTGATGTCAAAGGAGCTTTCTGTCTCCATTTTCTTCTAGGAGTTTTATGGTTTCAGGTTTTATGTTCAAGTCTTTAATCCATTTTGAGTTAATTTCTGTATATGGTACAATAGTGGTTCAGTTTCATGCTTTTAAATGCGGCTGTCCAGTTTTTCCAACACCACTTACAGAAAAAACTGTCCACTCCCCACTGCATATTCTTGGCTCCTTTGTTGGACTCTAATTGACCATGTATGCATGGCTTTATTTCTGGGCTCTCTAATCTGTTCTGTTGATCTACATGTGTGTCTGATCTATGGGCCAATATTATATACTTTTGGTTAGCTTTGTAATACAGTTTGAAATCAGGAAAAGAGATGCCTCCAGCTTTGTTCTTTCTCAATATTACCTTGGCTATTTAGGATCATTTGTGGTTCCACACATATTTTAGGAATTATTTGTTATAATTCTGTGAAAAATGCTATTGCATTTTTGATAGAGTATACAATGAATCTCTAGTTTGCTTTGGGTAGCATGGACATTCTAACAGTATTAATTCTTCAAATTTATGAACATTTTTTTCTCTCCAATTATTTGTGTCTTCAATTTTTTTTAATCAGTGTCTTATAGTTTTCAGTGTCTAGGTCTTTCATATCCTTGGTGAAATTTATTCCTAGGTATTTTATTCTTTTTGATGAAATTATGACTATAATTGCTTTCTTAATTCTTCTGAGAGTTATTAGTGTATAGAAATGCAAAGAATTTTTATACATTGATTTTATATTCTGAAACTTTACTGAATTAGTTTATTAGTTCTAAGAGTATTCTGGTGGAGTCTTCAGAGTTTCTATATATAATGTCATATGCAAATAGAGATGATTTTACTTCTTCTATCAGAGAATACAGTAACATGTTTAACATATTTTATACCTGTATATTATATATACTTACATACAGAATATTATAGATATCAAGTTAACCCTTTTGCTTACCTATAAATTTTTAGTATGTCAAGTGATTAAAAAATTAAAAACACATGATATATATCATAAACAAGAATTCTACAAACATATGAATTATAATGAAATCTATTAATATCCTGACATTCTGTCCAGGTACTTTGAACATTCTTTTTGCCATCCCCTGGATAGCTCTTCTTCATCTAATTTATTGCTCTCATTCCTTCGGAGCTCAGCTCCAGTGTTAGCTCACCCAGAAAATTTACCACAACTTCCCAGTCCAGGTGAGGTCCCCTCTTATACTCTTTTTGTACTTTGTAATTCCTTTCATGATTATGATTACATAATAATGTGACTCCTCAATATGTTTTAGCTCTGTAAAATCTTTCAGAACAAGGACCAAACTATCTTTTCTATTTTATTCCTAAAACCAAGCACAGAGATTTGCAGAATGAATGAATGAATAATTATGAAATAATTGTGGGAAGAATTTTCTAGCTTATTAATTTACTTATTTAAATAAACTAGAATTACGGACTTGCTCTTTTAATACCACCACGTTGCTATTTCCACATTTTTCTTCTGGTAATAAAAATACAATTAACTTTCCTATTAAAGTAAATTCAAATAATACAGAAAGTTTCCTTTATAAGAAACATTACTATTTGACAAACCAGTAAGATACATAATTTATTTTGTCTAGGACTGTCACCTTATATAAGATTTGTATCTGCTTAATACAATATTCTTTTCATAAGCAGTAGTAACACAAATCTAAAAGGTAATGAAACAGAAGTCAAGAAATGACAAATATTTTTTAAAATTTCTGGAAGACTTAAAAGCATTTTCACATTATATCACTAAAGTTAGCAAAGATTATATGGAAAAGCCAACATACCATAATAAGAATAATGCTTCTTGCTTAAAAATAATGTATTTCTATTATTTTTACACTTGTTTTAAAATAATGTACACTTGTTTTCCCCCAAAATCACTAAAGAATAACAACTGTTTTGATAGCTTTTAAAATAAACATATGAATATAGTCCTTGTACTCTACCTAGCTCTCTTTTCCACTATCTCACTAACTTCTTGAGGGAAGTGTGTATCCCTCCATCTTTTCTATGGTTCTGATAGGGCTGCCAATGGCTGCCAATATAGTATCATTTCCCCTTGTGTGGGCTTGTCATCAGACTAAAACAAACATTTTACCACATTCTCCTCAACACAGTGATTAGTCCAAGAAGTGGGCACACTTAACCTCGGCTGGGCCTAAATCCCCCAAATATTTTGGGGATTAGAGGTGTGAGGAAGGGGTTTTTTCTCCCTTGGTTAATAAACTACACTTAATTACAGAAATGTCAGCAGCCCTGAGAGAATGAAGCCCCTAGGGAAAGATGGAAAGGGAGAAAACAGTTCCAAATGGTATTTCATCCTCTGGATTCAGAAAATCATGAAACTAGATGGAGGCATAGGTAAACACAACTATCCTCCTCACACAACCACAGCAAAAATTACAACTAAACTACAAAACAACTATCACCAAGAATTGTCAGAAAATTGTATGGAAGTACAACAACCAAGGAAGTAAAGAAGTTACATTCATCCAGACAGGCAGAAAAGTAGGAGGGGCAGAGAAGCAGAACAGGCAGTCCCATATCCATGTGTAGTGGATAAAAATCAGGAGGAATACCCTGAGATTGAGGGATCCCAGCCCCATACCAGACCACTCTACCCAGGGTTCCAGTGCCAAGAAAGTAAGTCCATGTAACTTCTGGCTGCAAAAATCAGTGAGGATTGAGGCAGCAGAACAAACTGTAGGACTCTCGGGAGTCTCTCTTAAAGGGGACTGCAACAGACTTAGGCAGACTCAATTCCTCTCGGTTCCAGGTCACCAGTGTCCAGTATCATGGTGAGAGCCAGAGGACAGCTACCTCCCAGACAAAACTCCAGAGGCCAAGCAGTGGCCATAGTCCCCTTTCTGAGCCATTCCCAACACAGAACCACAGAGAGTGATACCATACCTGAGACTCCATCAACCTGGTTGATATGGGTTGCTCCTCCCTCCCTGGCAATTACCTAAGGCTCCTCCCCATGCAATTTTCTGAGTGGTTTTTCTACAATAGGCCACACTACTAAGACTGGGAGTCAAAGCAGCTCTACCTAATATGCAGAAACAAACATACGGAAGTTTTCTAACTGAGGAGACAAATATGGCCCAAATGAAAGAACAACAAAACTCCCAAAAAAAACCTAACTGAAAAAAAACTGAAAGATCAAAAACTATGAACATTAAAATGGCAATAAATTCACAACTATAAACAATAGAATCTAGTAAACACAGCAAACAAACAAAACAGAAACAGAATCATAGATATGGGAATCATTTGGAGGGTTATCATTTAAAAGGGGGAAAGGGTAGAATGGGGGAAAAGGTACAGGGATTAAAATTACAAATTGGTAAGTACAGAATAGACAGGGGGATGTTAAGATCAGTAAAAGAAATGGAGTAGCCAAGGAATTCACACACATGACCCATCGGCATGAACTAAGTGCAGTGATTGCCGGAGTGAGAGTGGGTACTGGGTGGAGGGAGGCAAAGGGGAATAAACTGGGACAACTAATAGCATAAGCAATAAAATATATTTTAAAAAATAGCAACAAGAAAAAAGAATATATTGAAACTAGTTGTAGACCTTGCTTTTCCATACTTTAGTCATCTAATGAATTCCACCCCTACCCCCCCATTTTTTATTTTTTGGCTTAAACTAGATTGACTATAATTTGTCATTTATAACCCAAAAGTCCTAATACATTTTCCATGTTCATTTAGGCTCGATAAACTAAATATAAAAACATTATAGTTTTATTAACTGTCTCACTGCTATAAATAATCTAAGTAACATTATATTCTAAATGCTCCTTCTCTCCACAATTTTTTCAGCTTTATTGGCGTATAATTGACCAACAGAAATTGTATATATTTAAAGTGTACAATCTGATTTTTGATATACATAAGATAGTGATATAATCACCACAATCAAGGGGGTTAACATATCCATCATCTCACTGAGTTGCCCCTGCAATTTTAAATATACACAAGTAATCCTGTAAAGAATCATAATGTACATGCATTCTTTTCAACTATACATAAATAAAAAATATACAGTTTGTATATATGAAATTAACACATTTCAAGATGTAGAAATGCTACATGTATAGAAAGGCTTCCACCCTCTCTCACTAGTCAAATGCCCCAAAATCAACAACTTTCAATATTTTTAATAGCTGTTGATAATAAGTTTTGCTGTTTTCTTGAATTGTCAATTTTAAATATTATCTCTTGACTCCCTGCTGTGGGAGAATTTAATTTCTCACACAATCAATTCCGCCTTCCCAATGTTTGTTTATTTGTTTGTTTATTATATTTATCTTTATTATGTATCTTTATAACTTTACTTGCAATTTATGGCTTCATGTACTACTGGTATACCATTTTGTAAAATAAAAATTAAAGGAAGGATACTAGTGCCCTGTCCTTCATTTTCAACTGACAACTTCCATTAAATATTCTTATATTGAAAAGCTAATAATTTCCCTCTATTCAATATTTTGTATTTTGAAAGTTTAAAGTCAATAAACATCATTTACATTAAGAAAACTACATAAAACCCTGCAAAGTATGATTCAATTGGTTGGAGTGTTGTCCTGTAACTGAAGGATTACAGGTTTAATTCCCAGTCAGAGCACATACCTAGGTTTCAGGTTTGATTCCCCAGTCCAGGTACATATGATTCCCTGTCTAAGAATATAAGGGAGGCAACCAACGGATGGTTCTCTCTCACATCAATGTTTCTTTCTCTCCCTCTCTCCCTTTCTATCTCCCTAAAAGTAATGAAAAAAATAGTCTTGGGTGAGGATAAGAAAGAAAACAGAAATAACATTTAGTACACATCTAAGTAGTTTGCTATGACTATGTGTCCTTTCCTATTCAGATCATTCTTCATTTTCCTGGAGTGTCTAATTCCCTTTTTAACTCCTTTGCCCTGTCCACTTTTTCACTACCTTAAATAGCTCAAAATTCTCAAAGTTAGTCCCATATCTCAATTTCTACTGGATATTTCCCTCTTGGAGGTGACATATCCATAAAAGCTATTATTTGGCAGTGATCCTGGAACATCTTTTCCCTCTATCTTAAGTAAATGCCACTGTTTTCTAGATCCACTGTCATTTGGTCTTTTTATATGACATCCTCATCTAGAGCACATTCTCTAAAAACTCTCCAAAACACTATGTGGACAAGTCAATCTTCCAGGTCCTTACATGCCTGGTAATATTATTTCTGCTTTCACACTTAACTGACAGTTTGAATGAGTATAAAATGCCACATTAAAAATAATTTCTCCTCAAATCTTTAAAGATACTAATTATTTTCTACCATCCACTTCTGGTTGTATGAAGACTGATATCAATCTGATGTTTGTTCCTTTATAGATGACCTAGTTTTTCCTTTCCAGGTGTTCAAATCTGTTTTTCATTCTTTTTAAATTTTATTTTTATTTTTTTAGTTTAGAGAGAGGGGAAGGGAGGGTGAAAGAGAGGGAGAGAAACACTGATGTGAAAGAGAAACCTTGATGTGAGAAAGAAACATCAATTGGTTGCTCTTGTTCATGCCTCAACCAGGGACCCAACAGACACCCAGGCATGTGCCCTAAATGGGGATAGAACCAGCAACTTTTCATTTTGGGGATGATGCCGAACCAAATGAGCCACACTGTTCAGGACCATTTTTCATTTTTGATATTTTGAAATTGGAATATGATGTATTTAGCTGAGTATCTTCCACATTCATTCTGCTGAGTACTTGTCAGTTTCTTTCAGCCTAGAAGTTCATGACTTTCAATTCTAGGAAATTCTTTTATTACGAGTATGCCTTAGAAAATTTCCTCCAATGTATTTCCTCTAAGTTCTTTTCTGGAACTCCAACTATTTAAATAACAAATCTCCTACATGGAGCTACCATTATCATTTTTTTAAAAACACATTCCTTTTCTTTGGTTTTGATTTACATTCTGCATTATTTCTTCCACTTTACCTTCTAACTGTCCTACAGAACTTTAAATTTTAACAATTATATGTTCTTAGTTTCCACAAACTCATTTTGGTATCTCATTATTCCTTTTAGCATGGTGTGTTGATGTTTTAACATTAAATATATCTTCTCAATTCTCTTTGAAAATACTAATTATAGATATTCTATTTCTCTTTTAATTTTATTGTTTTCAGAATGAACACTATTTCTTCCAGAATTTTTATTGTTTTTATTGTATTTTTTCATGTTAAAGCATTCCTCATGTGTGTCTGAGGATTCCTGAATACCCATTAATTTTAAGAATAAAGTCAAAAGCAAATTAATTGCCAGTTTCTTAAGCATGTCTACTAACTGAAGGGTTGCAGGTTTGGTGATTGGTGAGTTTTTCTTTAGGATAATCACCAGCTAACTGTCTCAAAGAGATAGAATGGCCAGAATATTAAAAAAAAAAAAAATAGCAGCCCTGGCTCACGTAGCTCAGTGAATTGAGCGCAGGCCTGCGAACCAAACAATCGTGGTTCGATTCCCAGTCAGGGCACATGCCTGGGTGGCAGGCCAGTTCCCAGCAAGGGATGCACGAGAGGCAGCCATACACTGATGTTTCTCTCCCTCTCTCCTTCCCTTCCCCTCTAAAGATAAATAAATAAAATCTTAAAAAAAAATAGCAATACCATTTTCCTCCCTACCCTCAGCCCTAAGGCCTGGTGATTGGCCTGTATGGAAAAACTGCTGTTAATGCTTTAATCTGCACACTTCCAAAATATCTCATTCCTACTCTCTGTTTCATGTCTTGCATTTTCAAATACTATACCTCTCTAGGCTTCTGGGGGTAGGGGTGAAGGACAGATGACTTCCTCCTCTCTAATAAGGTACAGGATCGTTTTGTTTTAATGGCTACCAGCAGTTTTTAAAAAATGTTTTACAAAGAAGTCATGAGTTGCTTAACAGTTGCTTAACAACAAGAATATGTTCTGAGAACTGTGTCAACATGTGATTTTGACATTGTGTGGACATCATAGAGTGCACTTACACAAACCTGGATGGTATAGCCCACTGCACACCTAGGCTATACGATATAGCCAGCTGTTTCTACTTCTGTACTACAAGCCTATACAGCATGTTACTGTAGTGAATACTACAAGCACCTGTAACTATTTGTGTATCTAAACGTATCTAAACAAGAAAAGGGACAGCAAAAAGGATAAAAAATGGAATACCTGCACAGAATACTTACTATGAATAAAACTTCTAGGACTGGAAGTTGTGTGAGTGTGTGGGTGAGTAGTAAGTGAACTTGAAGTCCTAAGACATTAGTGTACATTATTGTAGACTTTTTATAAACACTGTACATTTAGGCTACTCTAAATTTATAAAAAATGTTCTTCTTTTAAATCATAGATTAACCTCAGATTAACATTTTTACTTTATAAACTTATTTAGTTTTTAACTCTTATATATTTCATTTAAAAAACATGTACAAAAGTATTTTTTCTTTATATTCTTATTCCATAAGATTTTTTTCTATTTTTATTTATTTATTTATTTTTTTACTATTTACACATTTTTTGTTTAAAACTAACACACAAACATTTACCCTAGGCCTAAACAGGGTCAGGGTCATCAACACCACTGTCTTTTACCACTACATCTTATCCCACTGGAAGGTTTTCAGGGGCAATAACACACATGGAGCTTTATTCTCCTGTGATAACAATGTCTTCTCCTGGAATACATCACAAAGGACCTGTGTGTCTGTTCTTGACATCTCACTGCTTTCTGAAATATATACACGGGTCTACAGCCATACTACCCTAAACCTACCCAGTCTCATCTAATCTTAGAAACTAAGCAGGTCAGCCTGGTTAGTACTTGGATGGGAGATAAAATATATCCATGGTAGTTTGTTTGGTATGTTTCTTTTTCTCCTCATAGGTTGTCTTGTGTGCAGATAATGCACCGTGAACATTCCTTTCTATTAATGAAAACCTTTCAGTGTTGGAGTTCAGGTTTTAAACCTTTTAAGGAGCCTGATAAGGTCTTGAAAAGCTTATGCTAACCCTGAACAATTTTCTTCTTTTTCTTTTGCAGTTTCCTTTTCTCTTTCCTTTTCTTTACCTATACATTCCTGTTTCAGTTCCAACAAGTCCACATTATTCACTTCTTCAGGAATAACCTCTTAGAATTCCTCATTATCATTCTCATCCATACCCTGGTTAAAGTTATTTGCCAGTTCAATCACAGCCTTGGTGAATTCTGAAACTTTTACACTAAGACATTATGATGGCTATGTCACTAGGCAATAGGGACTTTTCAGCTCCATTATAATCTTATGGGACCAGCATTGTACATGCAGTCTATCATTGCCCAAAAGTCATTATTTGGCATATGACTGGTTATAAAAATAAATAAAACAATAAGCATTTCACAAAATAATACTTATCCTATGAGACATACTCATATTTTCTATTTTGTAACATTGATAAATGATATCAAAACTCACCATTGTGATGTAAATGCAATTGGAGGCACAAAAAAACACACACATAAAAATCAAATTAATTTGCGACTTGCTCTGCCATGTTTCAATGCAATTTATCTATTTTCTGTCCCTCAGAAAATTGTTGAGATCTTTCACTCACTGATGACTTTTCACTGAATTTCTATCTTTTAATTCTTCACTATAATTTTAATAGTGTAGGGTACTACACTAGGAGGGCAAAAAGAATAAACATAAGTCTGTGATCTTTACTTTTTTAAAAATGTATTTGTGGATTATGCTATTACAGTTGTCCCAATATCTGTCCCTTTGCCTCCTCTGAACAATAGTGCCGTTCTCTCCAGCAATCCCCACCTTAGTTCATGCATATAAATATCTGGCTTCTCCATGTCCTATACTATTCTTAACATCCCCCTAATTTGTACCTACCTATTATACTTCTTAATCCCTGCACCTTTTTCCCCATTCTCCCCCATACCCCTCCCAGCTGATAACCCTCCATGTGATCTCCATATCTATGATTCTGTTTGTTTTGCTTGTTTGCTTAGGGGGTTTTTTTGTTGTTTTTTCTTTTGGTTCAGTTAATAGTTTTGAGTTTGTTGTCATTTTAATGTTCATAGTTTTGATCATCTTCTTTTACTTAAAAAAGTCTTTATAAACGGTTCATATAATAATGGCTTGGTGATGAACTCCTTTAGCTTTACCTTGTCTGGGAAGCACTTTATCTGCCCTTCAATTCTAATGATAGCTTTGCTGGATGGAGTAATCTAGGTTGTAGGTCCTTGCTTTTCATCACTTTGAATAATTCTTGCCAGTCCCTTCTAGCCTGCAAAGTTTCACTTGAGAAATCAGCTGATAGTCTTATGGGAACTCCCCTGTAGGTAACTCTCTCCTTTTCTCTTGATGCTTTTAAAATTCTTTCTTTATCTTTAACCTTTGGCATTTTAATTATGACATGTCTTGGGAATGGTCATCTTTGGGTCCAACTTGAATGGGACTCTCTATGCTTCCTGGACTTGCATATCTATTTCCAAATTAGAGAAGTTTTCTTTCAGTATTTTTCCAAATAGATTTCCAGTTACCCGCTCTTCCTCTTCTCCTTCTGGCATCCCTGATTCAGACGTTGGTACATTTGAACATGTGCCGGAGGCTCCTTATCCTATTCCTGTTTTTTTGAATTTTTTTTTTCTTCTTGATGTTCTGATTGAACGCTTTTCTCTTCCTTATGTTCCAAATCATTCATTTGAATCTGGGCATCATCCCCTCCATTGTTGGTTCCCCGTAGTTTTTTTATTTCAATAGTTTAACCTTCATTTCTGCCCCAGTCTTTCTTATGCTGCTGTTTTACTCAATGACTTCTTTGAGCATCCTGATAACCAGTGTTTTGAACTCTGCATCTGTTAGGTTGGTTATCTCCATTTCATTTAATTCTTTTTCTGGGGTTTTGTTCTGTTCTTTCTTTTGGGCCACATTTCTTTCTCTCTTCAATTTCACATCATCCTTGTGTATTAGGTAGAGCTGCTTTGACTCCGTCCATGTCTTAGTAGCATGGCATATTATAGAAAGGGCACCTATAAGATGTTTGGGGTTGAGCCTTAGGTACTTGCCAGGGTGGGGCAACCCAGTCCACCGCTTTGTTGCTGTGTTGGGGGGAGTACTCAGAGGAGGAACAGTGTTATTACCTGGCTTCCGGAGGTTTGCCCAGCACACACCCAGTTACCAGTTACTTCACTTACTCCCCGTATGCTACTGGTGCCCCTCCAGCTGATACCCTGGTTTTGAATCCCAGAGGCAGTAGGTATGCATAAGTTCTAACTCTGTGCGGATCCTTTCAGAGTGTCCTAAAAATCGGGCAGTTTCATCTGTCACCCCAATCCTCACTAGTTTTTACAGCCATAAGTTATGGGGATTTATCATCCTGGCTCTGGAACCCTGGGCTGTGTGGTCTGGTCTGGGCGTGAGATCCTTCACTCCCAAAGAATCCCTCCTGGTTTTTATTTACCAAACGAGAAAAATGAAACTGACCGCCCATTCCGCCACTGCTACATATCACACTGGGTCTCCATCCTTCTCCACTCATCTCTACATCTCCACCCCTTCTACCTGTCTGGATAAATGTGGTTTTGGTTTCTTTAAATCTTGGTTGTCCAACTTCCATACAGCTTCATTTTCTGATGGCTCTGGGTGTTAATTCTGTTGATATCTGCTTGTAATTTTTTTCTGTAGTTGTGCGAGGAGGCAAAGCATTTTCCCTACACCTCCAACTTAGAAGTCCTTACTCAGTGATCTTTAACTCAAAGTCTTCTACAAGCATTTTTTAAAAACCAAGAGTTTCCTTTCAAGGTCCCTCTGTTAATCATGGTGGCCTCCATTGCTATATTCTGAGCTTTACCATTAGAGCTTGCCAAAACAATCCAGGGAATTAAAAAGGAAAGGGAAGTGCTGGTAGTGACCCTGAGAATGTATATTATAATTCCATTTAACTTTGATACTAAAAGTAAAATTGTGATTAAATGTTCAAAATTAAACATCAATACTTAAATGAAGAAATGTTCATTTCTTTTTGAGCGAAGACTTTATGAAAGGTACCTTCCCCAAAGAATAAAAATTTCAATTACATCATGATAAATAATATTTTTATAATATTTTTAAAGAGTACTTACAAAGCAAGGCTACTCAAAACATACTGTACGTGCTCACATTCATCCGGGAATGATGCACTGGCTGATGTAAAACAGCAAAGGGCAGTCTGAAGAACTTGAAGCTGTGGCAGAGGGACCTGCCATCTTCCAGCATAATCTTCAACCACCTGATAGGGAAGCAATCCAAAGAGTGCATTATAGAAAATATTCTCAATATCTCCAATTTAAAAATTTGAATAAAACTTGCTAGATAAATTAAAGTATTAGTTAAGTACAAATACAAATGATATGGGTGAGGTCCTTATTGTATAATTTTCACGGTGTACATCTAAAAATAATGATTCTTTGAAAATGTGAAAAAGAACTATATTATATGAATGACTGTATTGTTCAGCTGCCAAGTCTTTACCAAACTTTGTAATACATACTCTTCACCTCCTATATTTAGCTTTCATCAAATTGCCTTTTAATGTTAAAATAACTATACATTAGGATATAATAATACAGAAAAGTAGAAATGAGTATGCCTTATTATTTTTATTTGTAAAACTGAACTCTAAGCTTTCTGGCAAGAAACAGATATTAAAGATATAGTGACATGATGCTCTGATTATTAAAGTTGAAACTATAACATATTATGGAGAAAAAGTCCAGAATATAATCAGTCTTGTCTGTCATTGGGTAGGTCTCCTACTTTCTCTATGCATACTTTTCTCACCATAAAATAGAGATACTAATGCTTATCTTGCATGCTTACTCTGAAGTTAAACTGGGATAATTTATGAGAACATATTTTAGAACTATCAATTACTATAAAATATTGATCGTATATATCTATAAATCTATATAACAACATTAATTCAAATGCAAGACTACTATATTAAAACAATGTATTATATTTAAAAAATTTATCATATAAAACAGGTTGGCAAACTATGGCATATAAGCCAAATTTGGCCTGAAACCTACTTTTGTAAAACCCACAAGCTAAGAATGGGTGTTATATTTTTCAATGGTTAAAAAATATTTTTTGATATGTGAAAATCATGAGAAGTTCAAATTTCAGTGTCTGTAAAGTCTTACTGAAACACATCCAGGTTCATTCATTTATATTTTACCTATGGCTGCCTTCCTGACATAACAAGCCAAGTTGAATAGTTGTGACAGAAATTATATGGCTCACAAAGCCTAAAACATTTAATATCTGCCCCTTTACAGAAAGTTTTCCAACTCTGATTTAAAAGCTCAAAAAACTAGTATTGAATAAAAAAGCCAAGAACACTCAGAGCTCAATGACTTTTCATACTAACCACTTCCTGTTGGGAGACAATTTTCCATGGGTGTCTTGTAGTCCTATAATTTTCAAAAAGAGGCTCTGACAGCCTGTATCTTTTTCAAATATATTTATAGAAAATGCAAATAGATATGATATCTCCCTCCAGATCAGTGAGCCTGTTTACTGTCTAGTATAATTATGAAGTTATTTCCCTATGGAGCAAAGATCAGGCAGATATGCTTTCAGACTACTATAAAAAAATTAGGGTTCCCTAAGCTTGGGGTTTCTCAGCTGTGACAAAAACCTATTTTGAGTACATGATCCACCTGAGCCATATACAACACCTTTGTGAGATTTTAGGGACCAAGAGCTGCTTGCTGTGCTATGAGAAATAAAGTCCTTTATCTCTCACCCAGGAGTCTCATGTCTTCTACCAGCATCCATGAAACTATGACAGGCTTCGATAAACACTCAGACCCTTCACAGTTCTTTGACAATTCCAAATTGCAATACCAGGTAGCTAGCACATGTCTCCAATGTTTCCAATACCGTGTTGGATAAAAAAGGAAGCTAGAAGGTATCATCTCTGTGAACATGTATCCCTTCTGGATTTTGTAGTCCTTACTAGCTGAAAAGTAAAAACTACTACTAACTATGACCCCAAGGAGAGCCGACTTTTCTAAACCACCACAGGCCAAAAAAGAACATTAGATAAACAGTGATTCTCTGGCTTTAAATTTTCTCTTTGTTGAAGGGTTTGACCAGCTTTAATGCCTCTCTTTGGCCACAATACTACTTTTGTACCACATAAAAAATAGGTACCTGCCAGTCTCACATTTTTCCTGTCCTCGGTATTCAAATAGTTTGCCCTAATCCTTATCTACTTATAACCTTATTCACTTTCTATTTACGGGCTGGGTTTATCTCCTTAGAAGAGAAGCTTTCTACTTTTTTCAGCTTCAATTCTCATTACAGCTTCTTTCATTTACCAACATTCAGCTAGTAATACCCTGTCTGATCTAGCTGACCCTAAATCTAACACAATAATAGTCCTTGTAGGCAATACTTCCAATGTTTGCCACAATATACTTGAAGAGACATAGACAAAATAGGGTGAAATTTACATATTGTCTTCCACTGTTTATAATGTCATGGCTGATACTGCTATTAATATAATACTATAACACCATTTCTTCTTTACATTTTTTCGCTCAACATATGTAATACAATACACATTACATCGCACTTTTGCTTTGAATTCTTTCTCCTGTGTTATATGAGCTATTATAAACACTCGGCTAATGAGAGCTAATAAAGTGAATAATAATCTGAATGTGTTCTAGCTAGCCGCAGTGCAACACATCTTGCATATTTCTTTTTCTTTCATATTCTAATAAGTAACAGTCTTAACATAATGGTCAGAATGCTAAAGTTGCTGCAAACAAAGGACAGTACTTATCTGGACCTTTAAAATTAACTATTATTATAGTTGTAAATTCTCCAAGAAAATGGTCTAAGAAGCAGAGGATCAAGAAGGCACATCATAATTACATTAGCCAAGATTAAAGACAAGGAGAGAATCTTAAAAACAGCAAGAGAAAAGAAGATAAATTACCTACAAATGAAGTTCCCATTAGACTATCAGCTGATTTCTCAAAAGAAACCTTGCAGGCAAGAAGGGGCTGAAAAGAAGTATTCAAAGTCATGAAATGAAAGTCATGAAAGGCAAGGACCTATATCCAAGATGACTCTATCCAGCAAAGCTATCATTTAGAATGGAAGGACAATAAAGTGCTTCCCAGCTCTTTATTTGGCCTTCTATCTTGATTGAGAGCCTTGCTGGGTAAAGCAGCCTAGGTTGCAGGCCTCTGGTTCTCATTACTTGGAATATTTCTTGCCATTCTCTTCAGGCTTGGAGTGTTTCCATTGAGAAGTCAGAAGCTAACCTTATTGAGGCTCCCTTGTATGTTACTTCCTTCTTCTCCCTTGCTGCCTTTAAGATTCTCTCTTTGTCTTGGAATTTTGCCATTTTAATGATGAAGTGTCTTGCAGAGGGCCTCTTTGGGTTCCTCTTCATTGGGACTCTCTGTGTTTCCTGTATTTGTGTGACTTTTTCTCTCATTAACTTAGGGAAGTTTTCCATCATTACTTTTTCAAATAGATTTTCTATCCCTTGCTCTTCTTCTTCTCCTTCTAGTATCCCTATTATACGGATATTATTACGTTTCATATTGTCTTGCATTTCTCTTAATTTC